>JAIQCU010001494.1:0-20065 GCA_022114935.1 Leptestheria dahalacensis
CCCGTGGAGGATACACGTGGGAGCCGTTCGGTCATTCTGAGGGTGAAATCAATGCAAAGCCTACCGAGTTGGAACAATAGCGCACAAACGAACGTGCGCTCAATAGGCAACTTGCGCAAAACAAGGGGACGTTCAAACGTGAGATGAATAACACGACCGGCACAGTATCGTTTTATAAAACTCGACCTCCTCTTAAAAACTTGAACTCCGAGTAATCCAACGACTTTTAACGCTTCCGATTCAACCCCCCATTATTCTGTAGGTGATTTTCTACTTACTGATGACGACAAAGGTGCCAATTACAGTTTTATCGGACAATTCCGTTCAGGTTCGATGATTCCTGCGTAAAACGGGAGAGTACGATTTACGGGATGATGGATGCTCTAGTGTTTAAGGCTCTAGGGTATCATTGCTGCGTTATGTCGGCCACGAGAGCGCAGGTTTTTGTCAAAAAGCGGTTCCACAAGAACGAGTTCTGTAACTGTCCGTATAAATCAAGAGTGGCGGGCGAGGATAATTACCTCTGTCGATCCTGACAAATGTCTTTTCCAAACTTATTAGCGATTTCACCAGACTGTTTCGTTATCGATTACTAAACTTCGGTTGGCAGTCACACAGTTTCTTGATATCGATATAATCGATACAATATATCGATAACAGTTATTCATAGCGCTTATTATCGATACGATATTTCGAGGTCACCAGCATCGTTAAATTGAAATTTCGATATCATTATCGATTTATCGGATGTCGATATCGACGATATGTTTTTATGGCAAAGGTTTCTTAATATCGAAGTTGATTTCCGTATCGATATTCAAAATCCTTATTGGTAACGATATATCGAGGGCCAGCAGCATCAGTACATGGAAATTTCGATATCAGTATCGATATATCGGACAACCCTGTTGAAGAAAAACTAATGTCGATATCGACGATACAATAGATGCTTAATATCGACATTGATTTCTTTACTGATATTCAGAATCCTTGTGGATATGAGAACGATACGATTATCTCAAGGTCAACAAGTATCGTTATATCGAAATTTCGATAGCAATATCGACATCTTTCACAACTTTGTTGAAGAAAAACCAATAACGATATTGACGATACGTTATTATCGACAATGTTTCTTAAGATCGATATCGATTCCCCTATCGATATTCAAAATCCTTATCGATACGGTACATTGAGGCCACAATGTATAAATACACTGACATTTCAGTGTCAGTATTGATATATCAAAACAATAGGGTCTCTTCATATCGATATCCTTTTCGATATTCCAAATCCTTATCGACACGATAACGATGCGATATATCGAGGCCAAAGGGTATATATCGATATACCGAAATCTCGATATCGTTGGCAACCAACTATACTCAAGCAAAACGCACTAATCTATCCGTTTACCAGTTAAGAATCGATTTACTGATATCGATTATTAGATATTATTATCGACTCTTAAGAGGCTTTGTGATGGAACTTTACCCTCTTCGACATCATTGCGGGCAGCGGCCTCGAGCAGCATCACGCTGCTGACAAAGCGAATGTTGCGATCCTTCTTCCGGATGCCCGGATTATTGGTCGTCGACGTCTTCTTCTTCTTGTCGCTGCCGGCCAGTTTGGCCCGCTTGGCGTTGTACTCCTTCTCGCGCTGCTCGAAGAGACGCAGCTGCATGGCCCGGCGGTCGCGCGCGATCCGTAAACGCTCCGCTGCTGTCAATTTCTCGATGCGCGGCAGCTCGGAAATCAGCTCGGAATGCTCCATCTTACTTTTGGGTTAAGTTCAACTTCAAACTGCTCAGGTTCCTTTAAATGAAAAAGAAGATTACACGTAAACTTTGACCCCTTTCTTCTAGATATTTGTCCATCAGCTACGAAGGATAAAAATCAACGAGGTCTTGTAATGTCGATATTAAATTATGCGGCTATTTTTTAATGCCCCATTTCGCTTGTGTTAACACACAACTTCAAATCACCCAAGTTCCTCTGTAAAATGCACCTGAACTGTGACCTTTTCTTAAAACGAACATTGGTCATACCTTTATGGGTAACGGTACACTATTGAAGTCACTGGGCGTCTCGTCTCCCCCCAAGAGCTGTTATGACATCATCGCATCTATAAAAAGGACAGGAAAACGTGAAATTTAGATATAGACTTCATCATTAGTATATCAAGACGACAGAGACTAGACATTAACGTTTAGGACTTTTAACCAACTTTATACTATAACTTAAATGTCGGTCAGATTAGGACAACTTTTTCACAAGAAATGCCTTCATTTTCAGCATAAGGAGATCATCGTGGTTTTGATAAAGTAGACTTTACAAACTTTATTCCCATAAGATTTTTTTTAATTTTACGGTCCAGATATCAGCCAAAAACGAATGAAAGATAACATTAAAATGCCGTCATAAATAAAGTATAATTTAATTAGAAATATAGTTTAATTCACGGTGAATTTACAGTATTTTTTGAAGTATTGGTTTCAGACCCCCGTGTTCCCCTTGTGAAACACAGATTACATTTATCAGCCAACAGCCAGGGTACTTAGTCGAGATAAAAATTTATTTAAAACGAGAGAGAGAGAAAAAAAAGAGCGGACTGTTTATTCGACAATGTTAAAAAAGGAGATTAAGGAACCTCTCCGAACCAAGGTTACAGGACTGTGCGTCTGTAAAATCGTCAGCCACCCATGCCACGGGGCGCACACAATTAAAGTGAAACATTTCACTGGCTTCCCCCAACCAGCACTCGTATTATTATTCGCCAGGGTCATTAACACTAGCGCCACAACGAAAATCTCAGCAGATGGTGCGCGGTCTCCAACACGGTACAATCAAAAGCCACTAACCCCGCAAGTCACTTCGAGGCTTTTACTTTCCTCTGAAGGACAAAATTAACTCCCACACTTAAAAAACTTAAATAATTTAAGCTATAAAACCAAATCAGTTAAATGAATTAAATACCAAAAAATATATAACAATATTGGAATAAATCTATGATACAAAATGGAAATAATGAAAGTGGTACGGAGATCACTATTGCGTGCGCGCGCAATTTCTCTTAAATGACAGTCCCCCCCCTTTCTCTCCCCGGGCTTGATCGTGTTCGGTCAAAGGTCAATCTTCTTTTCGACGGGGGCGTTTAATTGCTCGGCACCGAGTCAGATTGAAAAGTTTCCCAAAGTTACAACTTTAGCTGGACAAAGGATTTCAAAAATAAAAAACCCTTTTATGGAAAAATTATGAATCCGGAGGGTTGAAAATTCTTACTGTGAAATATAACTTGTCACCTTTTTATTGTTTCCCTCGAAAACAAAAATTGAAAAGGTATAAATGCTCTATTGCCCAAGTGAATTATTCTAGCGTTAGCTCTTATCTTGTAAATGCCGGTACACCTACGACTTCCACCGGTATCATGACGACAGCCGTGTCCACCGTCTTGCTTCTCGAAAGGCCCACACGGAGTCCGAGAATGTCCGAGCTGATAACAAAAGCTCCCTTGATATTATTTCCGACACAGGTTGCATGTGACACAATTGATCTTCATTAACTGCACTGATAAGACGGATCTCCTGTCCATTGAAGACCCAAGACTTTTGAGAATTCAGAAAATAGCGAAACTTCACCTTCCGTCGTATTATCAGTCAGCGAGATGGCTGAGCTGCGAGATAACGCACGCTGTTTCCAACACCCAATTCGGACGTGTCAAATGGACTGTGGCCCAGCATATTTACCTTACCACGTCTTAACTTGCTAACGAGCTTTATCCGAGAATGTCCCTAATGTGATCGCAGTTTCCCTTATTTACTTATTTGTTTATGAAAAAACAGCAACTTACTTGTTTATACTGGAAACTTCAGTCCGGGCACACAGTGTTAACTTTTTTGGATTCAACACACAAGTAATCAAACGGGTTAATTAAGTATGGCGCGATAAAATTTTGGTCTTGAAAGGAATGTTTGATAAGTTATAATATGAGATTGGCAGGCTGTGTGCAACAGCCGCGAAGAGCTCTAGATAGCGACCTTCAGCGAGGAGATGTGCCGTGCACTAAACGCCATTGTGACAGGCCGTACAAAACAAGTTCTCCTCTTCTGTGGGCCGGTTGCCATGGTTTCAGTATCGAAGACCCGCAAGCGCTTCAAAATCAAAAGGATGATTTAGTAACAAATACCACCGCTAGATGGCGGTAGAAATAATTGAATAACGTAATGTATGTTTACCGAATGTGAATAATTATACATAACAACCATAAATATAGTACATTTATACATGTATAATAAAAGCATACAATATAATATACTAATAACAGTAATACAGAATAAGTATTAAGGTGATTATCTAAATATGGGCACGAGTTGTGTGCACTGTGAATACAACAATAGGTCCAGGTGTTATAGATTGACAAACCTATAGTTATAATAGACAGACAGATACTTAGAAAAGGCCATATTCAGCGGATCTAATTGGGCGTGTCAATATACACTGTTGTATTATTATTACTGTATTAGGCAAACCATTACACTACACACATGACTTTAAAGCTCGTACACTTCTCTGGGTGACTTCCTTCTCGACTTGGCCGAAACTTGATTGGCAACCGAGAAACCTGTCGACGAGTTTTCTGCATTACTTGAACCGGCGACCATCGATTCTTGCTGGAGTGCCGACGAGCTTCGTACGTTGTAACCGGGAATGATGTGAACGCGGACGTCTGCGGCTGGTCTCAGGGAATCTAACCTAGCCTACAAGGTAGGCAATGTACAATGTATTAAATATACATGTCTATTAACTATTATACATCATATAGCCATATAACGATTAACAATGAAACTACTTTATATTATGTATGTGATCTAAGTTATGGACGACATTCTTAGCTTATTGATTACGTCTAAACCTTGCATGACGGTCGTGTCATAGGCTTACCCTTCTTGATAGTTTAGCGGACGTTTTGCAGCAGCAGTAATGAAAGAGGTTAACGAATCCTTCCCTGAAGTGTTTGTCGCCGACTGCGTACACCAAAGGGTTTAGGCAGCTTTTACTCATAGCCATCCAGTGCAAGTACGGGAATACTTTCTTATACGATTGCTCCGGGTTGCGAAGGTAAACCAGGACGATAACAGGTAGCCAGAATAGCACAAAAACTACAAAAACTTTGACCTTGACTTGAAAACTGCATCGTAGCGGCCGACTTGTTCTTCTGGCACTTATTCCGGTACTGAGGGAAAAAAACGATGTTAAAACAGTAGGGAAGATGAACTGGACACCGAAGACAACTGCCGATAGCCTCCACGCATCCCAGGAGAAGGTTTTGCGATTGTCGAAAGGATTGAAACCATCAAACTGTAGATACAGTACTCCAACTGAAATTCCGGAGGAGATCCATATGAAGCTCAGAGCAAGTGCTATCCTACTTGCAGTCACTTTCGACCTGTAAATATACACAATTGGGCAGCTGGATAGATGGATAGACAGACAGGCAGACAGATAGGTAGATAGATACATCGATAGATATACAGATTGTACTCCTCAGTTGCCATAGTTTTCAGGCAAGTTGTCGGTTGCCACTCTATGATAGATAGATAATAGATAGACGGGTAGATAGATAGACAGCCACATATGTATGATAGATACAGATCAGACAGCAGGCACCACATGCAGATAATAACCCTAGAAGTGCATTCGTTGCAGCCTCTCTACCAGATCTTCAACAGAAAAACTCCCTTTACGCAAACACAACTTACAAGTAATTCTCAGTGCAGCAACCCAGCTGGAGTCGAGCATCAACTGCCAAGGCTGCTGCAGACGATGCGGTCACGAAGCAAACTAGAACTGATGAATACCACTGAATTCTAGTAACCAGCTGCCAGTCGGATGTGTTCGCCAGCAAAGCGACAGTCGTGGCTGGAACTGCTACACCCGTTATGATCAAATCGGCCAGAGCTACGCTGACAATAAAGGCATTGCCTATTAAACGACACAATAAAGTTTTCTTGAATTCAACTTTTTGCCAATAAAACCCTGTGTCGAGTATGTTTATCTCCGCAGACATTCCCCCCGCTCCTCTTGTCAGCGACTGTAATAAAGGAAGTCGAGTGACCCGCAGGCTTGTATTTGTTCAGATCAATAGGAATACGGTTAACCAAGTTCTTTTTTTATTGCCTTTTCACTGTCATTGTTATTACCGACTATGGACATTCCCTTCTTCGGTTCTCTTCTCCTTTTATTTTTGTCCAATGTTAAGCTAACTGAATTCATTTTAATTGATTTAAGTTTAAAAGAAAGAAAGAGTTGAGGTGATATACCTCGATGGTGGAGTTTCTTTTCAATAAGAACTGAGCTTATGACGAAAACGTTGGCGACGCTGGCCAGGCCTGCAATCAGAGCCAGAATCAGAACCTTGATGACGCGGTCTTTCATCAAATCATCCGTTGCCGGAGAAATCGTAGCCATCGGGAGCCAGTTGTCAGACAAGTTACTGGTTGTCATTCTAAAAAGATGGACAGATGGATAAATAGACAGACAGATGGATAAAGAAATGGATAGTTAGTTAGACAGACTGATGGATGGATGAATAGATAGATAGAAGGATGGACAGATAGACAGGCAGATAGACAGGTAGACAGCTAGTCAGATAGATAGATAGATAGATAGACAACCAGATAGTTAAGTAGGTAGATAGTTCGACAGAGTGATAGACAGTCGGTAGGTTATCATATGGACAGACAGACAGAGATCGACAGATAGATAGGAAGGTTCTGTATTATTAATCCATGCATAGTTAGGTAGACAGATAGCTATATAGATGGATGGAGATGGATAGATACTTAGACAGATAGATGCATAAAAGATAGATAGATGGATAGATAGATAGGCAGATTAATAGACAGATAGACGGGCAGATAGACAGTCAAGTAGGTAAATAGCTCGACAGACAGACACACTCGGTAGGTTAGTAGATAGACAGACAAATAGATAGATAGAAAGGAAGTATATTAACATTCAATATCTATAGTATAGATAGACAGATAGCTAGATAGATAGCTAGGTAGACGAACGGACGGATAAACAGGCACATAGACAGAAAGACAGACTGCTTGATATAGTTTCCAAAATCACTTCAACAACTTTCATGTTAAAGTTAATTGAATACAAACCCTTAACGTACAAGAAGCTTCCCCCTGTACTTACCATTCCTTTGTCGAGATCCTTCTTCAAACGCAAAAGCGATTATCAAAGAGCAGAATATGCCTGCCACCCTCTCGCACATACAGATATGGTGAATCCCATTAGCATAATCTCATCTTCTCTTTCATTCTTTGTCGCAAGCGGCGTTCAAAAAGACAATCCCAGATCTCTTGCAACGTCTTCTTCTTCAAGTATCATGTACCGGCTCATCAGCAGTTTTCTTCCCGACTACCCCATTGATTCGTTTGTGCTTTACACACACAAACACACACACAACAAAGACGCCCACATGCAAACTCTTGGCAACTTAACTTATCAATTAAAACCGCAAATTGCATAACTAGCCTAACTAACACTAATTAGAATGCTAATCCACTTATCATTCGAGATATGGCTAAGAACCAGATGATCTTGGTGGTACCTTTTCAAGTAGCGCAGCACTTTACGGAGTCGGACCTCGACGAGCCAAACGACGACTACTCCGACCTTTTGTTCCGTCCTTTTTTTACTACAAATTATGCTACGCAGGTCTCGAGACACTCCAACTATTCTGCACGGCATAAAAAGGGACAAGTGCGAAACGCCGGCAGCCACTGGTAAACAGCTGATTGACTCAAAAAAGTGTCGTCGCAGGCATTTTATACAAAGCGCCCCTGGTGTTACACAAGCATGCGCACTCTTTTAAGGAAAAATTAACCAAAAAAATTCAATTATCTACGGGTGACACATTGCCTGCATTTTTTTATTTACTTTTTTTCATGACCAAATAACTGACAGGGGCACTGCTGAAAATTGGCTCAACATAAACACATACGATTTAAAGTTATATTGTTACTGTTTCCTCCCCCCGGTTCTTGATTCCTCATTACAGGTACACAAGTTTCACGACTAAATTCGCACACCCCCAACCGCGGTAGACCAAATCCGCTTCGATAAAACTCCATTACAGGCAAAATGCTTGACTCACTAAAAAGACCCTGACGTTAAATCTGAAATCAACATGGTTAGAAAAACTAAAGATTATTTCCACGATTAAAACTAGTGCTAAGAGATTAATGCCGCATTTCCCGTTTGGCGCAGCTGGTCACTTCTGCACAGGGTCCGTAAGATAAACAGGAAATTCACCTTCACGTCCTGGGACCGAGGAACGGGGGGCGGGGAAGGAGGGTAGCAGATACAGACACAAGAATTGTTAAAAACCTAACTGGACTCGTACGTTATTTGGGTCAAGTTTGTGAAAACCGGCGTTTTTACCTCAAGACACATAGAAAAGACGCTGGTAGTGAGGGAAAACCTCCCACGTCGGTACGTGAAGGGCAAACTCGAGCGCAACAAGCAAGGCAAACTCGCAGTTCAGCAGATCCTTGCGGTGCAGCCGAAACGTGTTCTCAATTTTCTNCTACAAACAAACAAAATTAAAAAATAGGGAAAAACAAAAAATAGAAATCAAAGGTTTACTTTCAGTTTACAACCAGAAAACGGTCCGAGATAACGAACCAATAAAACCAACGAGTTCAATAAAGGAATTCTGCAACATAATAACCAATTTAAGCAGAAAGCAACAAATTAATAATTACATTACCGTACAGATAGGTTATATTAAAAGATACTATGTAAGTATCGTGTAAATAGATTACATTTATGAAGGACAAGATAAGATAATATAAAATTACAATGCAATCCGATACATTATACACACACACATATTGCATTAATATTCAATATCGTACAAATAAGGTAAAATATAATTTAATATTTAAATGGAAAATCTCATAGAAATTTCAAAGGTGAAGAGAGAGAAATGGTCGCCAATCTATCACCTCTATCAGCGACTTGAGATTGTCGCCCTTGACATCATTCATCTTGGCCGACAGCATGAGAGACGCTCCGGCGCACAACTTTCGGTTGCCTTTGTGCACCAGTCCGCGCAGGATGAGCTTCTCGAAGTAGACGTACGACTGCGCCACCGTCAGCAGATCGGCCACGTTATCCTGTTTGGCAATCTTGCGCATTTCCCTCTTCAAACTGCAATAATACGATTTCATTAACCAATTTTGATTGAAGACTTGGTCTCGTTCACAATCGCACTCTTTTATGAACTGATTTAACTTAAGCCTAATACAGGTTAGATAATAATCTAATAACAAATTTGTTCTTATTTTTAGAATCAATATAATGATACAACATTGATACATTTTTTTCCTTACATTAAAAGTAGGGTCTTAATTAACAAGTATAAATAACGTTTAGGTTTTGAGTTAACCTAAACCCAATGTAAGTTGATCGACATTCTAATAATTGCTATTACAACATAATTAAATCACATATTTCTTGAATTTAAATATGTTATAGCTACCTGTATTCTAGTTTGACAAATTATATAAGAATTGTTAAATTTAAATGTCTTGACGATTAATTCACCTTCGCAGTTTACTCAAGGTCAGCTGGATATGAGGAAACTTGTCGCGGAATTTGTCGTTCAGCTCCTTTTTCAAGTCCAAAGGCTTGGCGTAGGCGATAACCGACGTCTGGAGAACGAGCATAAATAGCACGTGGATTAGTTAAATGAACGGACCGGCATTATTATGGGCCTCCAAAATTTAAATACCACATAAGACGGGAAAGTCAATAAAGTGCTGTGTTTGCCAGCCGTCAGTTCAGGGTCGTCCAAAAGGTTCGGGTGATAAGGCAGTACGTTAAGCGAGAGAAACTGGCCTTCCTCCGTCTCGACTCGAGCGTCGGGTGACGTCACCACTGGAGAACTCGAGCGCGGGTGTCCTATTCGAACGGGTGCCGAATCGCACGAAAAACACCTGCAATTTAATCCAAATAATTATTATAAATCTTGATCATAAATTAATTCAACTGTTATAATTATAACAATACAAATGTGTACATAATAATTGAACATATAAAAACCATCTACAATAAGTTAATGATAATAATATAATAATAATATAATAATAGTATAATAAACTTCGGGCTGAGCTAGACGAGTACCTCGCCAGCGTGCTGTGGGTCCTGCAAGCTTCCGGTTCCCAAAAATCTCCGACAGACTGCAGGCGACGTCCGTTTGGATCACGCTGGAAATTGCGTGACGGCACCAGAAACGAGCTGTACGAAACAACCTGTGAAACAGATACACATTATTTTCTCTATAAAAAATTATGATTGGGCTATTATCTGTCTATTATTGGCTTTCAGGAGGTTAAGTTAAGTATCTAGATTGGGTATTACTTGTCCAGCTTCCGGATTAGGCAGTCCCAACATGGTGTACAAATCGGGATAATCTCCCGTGGCAGACAAAGGTCGCGAGCCTGAAGCCTGTCGACGGCGGCTGCTCTCGCTGCGGAAATCGCCACTGTGGGAAATAACAGAACGCAAAGAGTACAAAACTGATACTTACTGAAATATATAAGCCATACACATAAACGAACATTACGTCATACTATTTTTTTTAACCAATCTTCTTATTTGTTACATTATAATTGGGTAACATATTTATAATAGGAGTTATTACCGCGATATGCGGCACGTTTTTGAAAAGGGCAGTGTCGAAAACACGAGAATGGGAACGCAATTGCCCCTGCCCGAGACGAGGAGGTAGCGCTGATCCGCCAGGTACGGGGACATGTCCCTGATGGACGCGCCAAAACGAACTTCCTTCTCGCGAGTGGCGCCATAGTACCCTGGGGCTGCCGATCCTGTTGGGGAATGAGAGCTGTCGGAAGTGTTACTCGAAGCCTGTTTTCACATTTGAAGAAGATGTATTTATACATTTATTAAACTTATGTACAACCTTTCGTGCGCGACTGGACACGAGCGGGTACAGGTATCCCGCATTCTCGCCGATCTCGGAATTCGTCCCACAGGTAAGCTTATCTTCAATGGGTATAATTGACAATCCTGGAACAATGACAGATCTCCTTACGGCAATACTTGATCCGTGCGCTAGACCAATGGATGGCTGGGGTTTCACGCAACGGGGATCACTGCCTGATACCGTGGCAGATCTATCCCAAACGTAAAATAAAACATATAATTTTAGGCGATAAAGCTAAACCCAGGACGAGAAATATACCTGACTCTAAAAGAACTTGAACGGGGGCCGTGTTTTCCAGCATCGTGCAATTGCTCTTTGGAGCTACCTACCATCTTCCCCGCTAAACCAACCTTCTCAAATGTGACGTTTTCAGCCTGGAGCAGCGGAGATATACCTTCTTCCTCGTCGTTTGTACCCTCGATGTCAGTAGATGCACCGGTGACGTCATTGTGCTCAGCATTGGTGGTGCATCTTAAGTAGTTTTTCTGGGTCGTGTCGTTGTGTAAGATTGGCTGCTGATCGCTAACGGCATTCTGAGCGTTGAGGAATTGCTCTTTTAAACCCTGCATGTTCTTGTTTCCCTTGTCTTGCAGGGTTTTCGGCAAGACTCCCAATTTCGTGTCGCTGTAGGTTCCATCGAGGGAAATGTTGGATAGGAAACTCAGGGCGGCAAGGCGACGACGAGAATGCAATCGACGTTTCGTGCAGGAGGCCATGTTTACAATGCACGGGAACAGTGCGACGAGCAAGTATTCTGTCTACTGTTGATGAGTCCGAATCCGATTACTGGTGCCGGAGTAACCGGGGTAACATCAGTAATCGGCTACTTTCAATAATATCGAGTGAACGAATACAATTCTTAATAATATAATACTAGGTTAATTATACTTTTAAAATTTAAACCACGTTTTAAATAATACTGCATTTAATTCCATATTATATTTAAAACCACATTTTAAGGCGGGAAATACAAACTCAGTAACCTACTTAACTCAAATGACTAATGTGGTTACTACTGAGCTAATTTTTTAAATTCCAAAAACAATATTTTTAGACAAAATTTTCAAACAACAATTTACTCATTACGGTTTCACCAACTTAACGGTTCAACTAACTTTGTACATTGGCCAACTCTATCGCGTCCCTAAACTCGGTCTTAAGAAAAAATGCTGAATTGCATCCGTCAGAGCCGCGTTAAAGTACTTTCTTCTATATTCATTTGAAGATATATTGCAACAACTTGCGCAATAGCCTGAAACTTATCAAACTGACTTTTATCGTGCGATATGGGAGACCGGCCAAAGTAATTAAGTTATAAAAGTACGGATAAGACAGAACGAAAACTCTTAAAGAGCAAGTACGGGTTTACAAAAGGTCCCAGCTATCCAGCACGTAGGCAACATACCCAAATTCAGCTTTTTAATCCAGCGTCTAACAGCATATTGTATTCCAAGTATAAAAATTAAATTCAATAGCGCAATTTGCACGGGTTACAATACAAGGTAGGTAGTGATGCACGCGGTTGGATGCAGTTCGATTCACGCCCCTCCCCCTTTCCAAGAAACATCCAATCACGCATCAGCATCACAAGATTCCGGGCATCTCAGTACGCGCCATCATCCTTCACCAAAGTCGCGGCGCTTCCGTAACTGGAGGCTGCTGGAGTGCTCGCATCCGCATGCGGAGTGGACGAGCTGCTACCTCGAACTTCCTGCTGACTCTGGATGTACTGAATGTCCCTGCGCAGGACGGCCAGCGTAATCAGAAACAGCGCAGCTCCGAGAACGTATTCTCCAGGATAGAAAAGATACAGCGTATCTGGATAAAATCAACCGAAATTCAGGTTAATAGAAATCGTATTGTACTGATTTGGTGATATTACTTCTAAGTGAGTCGACTTCACCGAATCCACTATCGAGAAAGGCTTTCTTCACAGGTGGTACCAACAGAGGCATATTGCCACCAACGTTGGAGATGATGAAAAAGTAGGCGGCCACCGCTGTAGTTTTCACATCCGATTCGACCAGTTCTACGAGCACTGCAAGGGCGACACTGACCCACATCTCACCTATTTTTTCCCATTTTACAATTTTATTAAATCGGATCCAATTCAGCCAAATTACACAACTTAAGTTGAAGTTTAACTTGGAAATGTTAAAATATAAATGAATGAAATGCAGATTAAGTTTGAAATTATTTGAGAATTTCACATTGTGTACAAGTTTTCTCAAATGAAATGAGATTAAGGTTAAGTTTACTAACCGATAATGTAGTTGGGTATGAGGCTGATGTAGCAGTAGGGTGGCTCCAGAAAGAGAACACCAGCGGCAAACGGAGCTGAAAGAAGCTGGCTCATCGCCAGCACCCAGATCCTTCCGTGCGGGCCAGTGCGCTTGACGATGCGGTCCGAAATGAATCCTCCGAAAACGACTCCTGCATTAATTTAAAAAATTCAAATCAATAAAACATATAAACAAAGTAAAACTATAGGTTTGGTAGAAATAATTAATTGGTAATAGTCAGATAAACTGATTAACAAACCATTTGTCAATCTTACCGATTGATCCTCCAACTATAGGAATCCACGACATCCAGCTTCCTATCTGAGCGGGTGTTTGTCCCAGTCCTTCAAAGTACACTTGCGTGTTATAGGCCCAAACATATCCCGCTGTTAAGATCAAACACAAATTGCATTAATTAACTCACCATCTTACTTCAGTATGAGATAATTACCGGCGTTTCTAATGGAACTAGCGATGCACAGAAGCAAAATGGAAGGCCTTATGAGTTTCGTCATTCTCTTGAGTCGTTCAGCAACTGGGACCTTCTCCAATGGTTGATTTGAATCACCGTCGCTGGACGTCTTCTGCCGTTTAGGTTCTCTGACGGTGAAGAGGATGACAAAACCTAGGACAACCCCTGGTATACCAGCGATGATAAACGCCCATCTCCAGCCTTGGTTATTTATGTTGGCATTGGTGATGAAGTTGCCCAGGGCGTAGGATAGAGAGTAACCCGTGTAGATACCCCAGTTGTAGACACCCATGGCAAGTCCCCGAAGGTTCTCGGGGAAGTAATCGGATATTAAAGACGCTGCGAAGGGCGTACAGCCGGCTTCCCTATCATCATTGTAGATAAAGTCAAGTTGTATTAGATGAAATACCTACTTAACCAAGATATTTACCCGAGCCCCAACCCGAAACGAAGGAGAGCTAGCTGCCAGTACGAAGTAACGAATCCCGACAGGAGGGTGCAGACCGACCAGAAGATTAGGCTGATGCCGAGAAGAAGCTGCATGCACGACATGAACTTGCAATTAGCACATATATACTTATCATCCTTTCATATTAACAGTGTCACTCCTTACTTTACGGTTGTACAGATCGGCAGCGATGCCGACAGGAACGGCAGCAAACGTGTAGACGAGGATGAATATCGGTCCCGCGAGGATCTGGTAGTCAAAGCCCTGTCCCGTGTAATCCCACTTACAGCCGCCGCTTGTTTCGTTGAATATCGCTGAACTGCACCTGTTTGCTCGGAGAAAGACGATTAATTCAACATTTTACGCGTTTTTCGGAAAACCACTTACTCAGTTTGGTTCAGCAGTTTCTGGCACACGTTCTGCGGGGTCGGATTGACGGCCGATGTATTCGTCATGCACGCTTGGTCTCCGTAGTGAATTTCCTTTTCTCGGGAGAAAAAAAAACGAGCGGTACAGGTTAATATTTAGCTTGGGATAAGGTGACAATTAACCATACTTGAGCGAGTGGTTTAGTGACAATGGCCAGCATGTAGCGGTCAAGTTGATTCAGCAAGTACGTTATGAGAAACAGGACGAGCACGTAGGAACTGTAGAGTCGGCTGGTGGTAAACCAACCCTTGGACGAAGCGGAAGCACTTCCCGCCAAGGCTGTCATTCTTGTAACCAGGGGTTCCTCCTCTTCTGAACTACCAGTAAGGCGCCTGTAAAAAATTTTAACAAATTAATATAATAATAGGATCACTTGATACGACTAGTAGATTAGAGGATCTCCATTCCACACGTTAATAAGAACTATGTGTCTGACCTTCGAGATCGAATCATTTTGATCTGTATTCGATATTGTGGTTTGACCAGTTTAACTACTACGTTTTAAGTTGCTGACTGTTTCTTATGTAAGGCTTCAAGAATGTCATTTGTGTTATGTAAACAAAACAATCATGTGTCGTCTGCTGAGCCACGTGCTTGCGTTTATCCGGTCGAATGCTTTCCACTTTTGGGCCTGAATTTTATCCTTGAGGAAAATCATTGAACCAGGTAAACAGAACATGAAACCGAATTATTTAAGATCAACTTTTAATGTTTACCATATTTATATTGAAATAAATAAGTATTTCCTCTTTTGCAAACCTTTTGCTAAAACGTGCATCATCGTACCAATGGTACGTCACTGATCAATACAATGTCACTTTAACATCTAAAGCTACCTCTTTTTTGTTACTTTAAAGTTTAACTAATTGCTTTATTATAATACGACAAGTATGGAAATATACGGGTAACTAAAATTAAGGATGGAAACCTGGAAATTGCGTGGAAATCAGCAGTTTAACTGCCTTTGTTTTCTCTGCTGGGTGTCCAACGACTGTAGAATGACTGGAGGGGCTTTCGTCAAATACATATTCTATTCATACAGCTTTTCTCTTTCTTTCAACAAAGGAAAAAATAAAGAAACACACGTGACTGCCACTCACGACAGCCTGAAGCTTCAAAGGACCTTGGAAGAGTCATTATAAATAAAAAGCACAGTCGCGCGGTACTGAGAACTTTGCAACTGCACTTTTCTTTTGCAAATCCTCACTGCAAGAAAATTTATAACCACCATATTCCGGTTGCCAGTGTCATTACAGCATTATGCATGCAGTTATCTTATACAAACCTATGCAGAATTTAATGAATGAGCATATCAGAACTGCATCACCATTCATTAGTTTTAGGTAAAACCTGCACGAGAATAACAGTTAATTGAATCACTGCTAAACACGAAGAGTTTAAGACTGTGATATTAAATTGAGGTTGACGTTTACCTTGGCTGTTTTACGCAACAGACGATGAAGTGAGACGTGAATGCAATAACTGTAGAGGATATTCACTCGGTGGCTTCAACTTATTTCATTCTGTGCAGCAAGTGAAAGCGATAACGACAGGCCAAAAAATTGCTTTATTCTCCTGTCAAATCACTACGGGCGTTTTCGCCACAACTGAGGTAAATGCAGTTGTACCTGCTGGTTTCAAGTACTAATTTACTACGTGAAGCGCTTGAGTAACCAGATGACGAGTTAGCCAATGATGAAGAGAAATCAGGTTAACGCACGAACGATCTCAAATCCTATTGCATTATAAAGACATAACTGGCAAGAAGGATCAAACTTAAGTTAACTTTACATTAAAAGGATAGCAACTTGAGTTAACAGTGTTTAAGCAGTATAATTTTTTATCCTGAATGATAATATATGTACTCGATCATTAAACTTAACTTATTTTACTTAAGTAAGGTTACATTTTGATCACATAAGAGATTGTAGTATTAGTTAACGCCTACTTGTGCAGTAGACAGGTCGGTTGATCGCCGGCGCAGGTGGTTACCGCTTGGTTCGCAGCGAAAGACTAAAAACCACTTCATCAGAAGGCCTTCTCTTGAAGGCTTCCATTTAAAAGAAAAAACCATTGTGTGTGTAAGATTGTAAGATCTCTTAATTGATCGGATCATGGTCATTTTAATCGCATTAACGGTCATTACACTATAGATTAATTATTTGCTGTAGTAAATTAATACATGGTCAGTTCGGTTAATAAGATAATTAACGACAATTATTAATTAACAGTCTTAGATTAAAACTGAGCAAAACTGTAGAATCGCCTTGTGTATCTTCGCAGGCGGGTCAAACTGCTGACGCCAGTGCTGCCAATAACACAGTCCCGCGATTTTTCTTTGTTGTTGAAATTTGGAAACCGTTGTGTGGGTTAACGCTGTTTTGATTAAAGCACCGTTATTCATTCCGCAAACTTTATTCCCTGTGATTTAACTTTAATTTCAGTTGAATTCAGTTCGTTGTTTTGGGTAAATGATGCAATAACACAACGATGCAATGAATAAACGAGCGTTAAAACACTGTCATTTGTCTAACTTAGCATCATACGTCATCAATTTCAACTCCGATTATTAAAATTCACCTGCTCTGTTAACCGAGTTGTTGTATTTTACTACACTATTAACTAAACGTCGTAAAATGAGAGGTCTAAGTACTTTCAAGCGAAGGTCACTGCTGTGTGTCAACTTTTACTAACATGCAACTAATCTACACCTAATACGTTATCACCAGTGTCAACTATGATTGTATACCTTTCATATGATTCACATTAGCATATATGTGACAGTAAAGCAGTCTATAGGAGGCGTATTTTATTAACCGAGTTGTTGTATCTCACTAGACTTTGAAATCAAACAATGTACAGTTTCTGAAACGAAGATCCACAGTGATAAATGAAAGGTGCATCTTTCCGGGCGAAGGTCTTCGATTGTCTATAGGTTAACCTCGACCGAGGATCAAGGCCAACAGGGAAAAAGCCGCCGCCAAGACCAACGCGTTCTTGGGGATGACACTTTGAGCTGAGCTCCCGGGAACGATGATTACGTTGCTTCCTCCATCGCCTCCACCCGAACCGATCTCGTCAATGCCATTGCCCGTATTGCAGAAGCTCGTCTGGCAACTACGGGCCCAGACTACTATTTCAGCGTCCTCGTTGGGGCCGTCTGGCAGAGGATCCTGTTCACAGCCGCGGTAGAAAGTGTATATCTCTCCTACAAAAGTTCAACACATCATTCAGTTTATGAAGTGTATAGCGTTAATTTCATCAACTTTAACGTCTTCTAATATGAAAATTGATGTCAAACGAGTTGAACTGAAGCGAATTCAACTATGTCGGAAAGTCTTGAACCGAAAACAGTTATAACCAGGAGATCCGCCCCGGCTCTTCGGGCAGTGTGTGTGTGGTTTCTGAAAGTATTCAGGTGTAAGGCCTCTAATCAACAGTACGTAGGCTGTATTCGCAGATACGTTTTTACATGATTCAGAATAGAAGACAATTAACCTGGATCGGCGATGCGTTCCATTCTTCGGATGGTGCAGTAGCTGTAATTGCATCTTGCGTAGGGATTGGACACTGCTGCTGGGTTATCAATGCACGTCTTGTCGCCTCCACCCTGCGAGATGCACGTGTAGCAGTACAGCACTCCTACAGATGAATTTCTCGTGTTATAAACATTATGTAACCTTAGTGTAGTTTGTTTACAGTATAACTAGAGTAATATACCTTGAACCGTCCAGAGGATTGTAAAGGCCCAGAGAAGACCCAGAATGTACTTAGCGGCCATCTTGTCTCGGAATGAACTGCATTATAGTTTTCGAGAATAAAACACGTAAGATAAGAAGGCTTCTTTCAAACTGACGTCATAACTGATAAAAGACATTGGGTGACGGCGATTGGTTTATATCAAGAGACCCACTGCGACGTTGAAAAGGTGCGAACCAGATATCAAATTCACAGGAATTATTTATTTTAACATCTAATAACCCCGTGAATCAGTTAACTTTAAACCGACAATTATTTAAAGTGTAACGATCAGGAATGGAGGTTAGCATATTCAGAACCCCATTATCTTAAATACAAACAGCGTAAAACTTTATTGTGGTTTGCTGACGTCATTATATAAGTAATCGTATAATTTACAGTCGGATCTGACAGCTGGGCATCAAAGTCAATCAACTAACTTCTTACAAGGCATAAGGTTAACGAATATGTTATCTTTAAGAAGGATTCAAACGAGTTAAGCATCAAATGGGGTCGTAACAACAACGTGCGGAGGTTTATTAGCATGATTAAACAAACCAAAGTGTGATTTACGCAAACGTGTAATTCACAATCTTGATTCAAACGTTGGCTATAGTGTTAATAAGATAATATCGCAAAAGTAGTTTGGTTTTTAACCAATTTAATGGGGTCGTTACGATAACCAATCGAGGTCGGCGCTTTAAAAGAACATGAATCAAATTAGTTCCGGAACGTGATCACAGATGGCGCTGTCCGTCAACGTCGAAAGCCAGCTTTCTATTTCTTACTGCAGGAACAGACAAAAGAGGAACGGGAAGCGAGACCAAACTTATTTAATACCAACAAAGGACCTTCGTGTAAAAAGTACGGCCATCTAAAAGGGACACGGCAACACGATAAACATAAAACGCAGAAAGAGGCCTAAAGTGAAAGTGTATTTAACAGAATTGCGCAGTTTCTCCTTTTTTGTGTAAATTATGACTATAACGGTTAAATCAATGAAACTGTAATAATTAATCACAATTAAATACAGTTAATTAAATTATAAGAAGCGAAATAACAGTAGCCATTAAATCAGTGTCTTGATATAATTAAAATTTAAACATGAGTTTTACTATTTGATGGAGTCAAGCGAGCCCGTAATAGTTAAAGATTGTCATAATAACATTAAAGTTAAAGTCAAAAACTGATAAATATGAATAGCAACCGTTTTCCCGCCATTACCTCGTTCTTAAAAAATAGATAAAAATCTGAATTAANGGGAAATGAGGGTAAGAATCACGGAATGATTCCTGACTACGTACACCTGGAATAGAGTAGCGAACCCCTCGGATGCAATGAAACTGACATGATAGCAGACCCTCCTTACAAGTTATAGCTATTAACTTTAATTAAAGAATGAAGATAAACGAGTAAACAGGAAAGTTAAAGGGTCTTGGCCAATGTTTGATAAGATAGCTGCAAGGTAAGATACACACACACACACACAGCGAGGAAATATAAGCGCCGTAAATATAGATGAAACGTGACTGCAGATGCTGCTGCGCAGAAAACTGCAATAATCGATATCAGTCTCGATAACCTCTTTACTTATCTCCTTTATACGTTTACCTATTAACCTCGTTTAACGTGACTTTGTAATACATAATATCTTATTGTAGAATGTATTA
>JAIQCU010001495.1:0-20302 GCA_022114935.1 Leptestheria dahalacensis
TAGGGCGAGTTTGCGTGGGGCGAAAATGAACTCGGGGCGAGGTTAAACTTGTTTTTTTTTCCTAGCTAGGGCAAGAAGCAAATTCCAGTGAAGCTGGTTGATATGCAAATCATCATGTTAGGGCGAGCCAAAGTAGGGCGAAAATGTAACTGGCGATTTTGCAATGCCCGCGTTCAACAATGGGGCGGGAATGACGCATCGGTTTTGCTCTCAAGACGACAAAGGGCGAGGACTTGATTCATTCGCCCCTATTGACGCAAGGGCTCAGATGTGTTTTTGCCCACAGCTTTTGATTGATGCTGACGGAGAGGCCCTTAGGCCAAATGGCGACCTTGTTTTTCCCCTCTCTTGGTTCACCCTCCAGTGCCTGAGAGGGAAAAACACCACATTCCATGGCCGCCATACTTAGGCATAAAAATACGCCGATGACGTAACTTACACCATTCATAATAACATAAAATTTTACCGTTGAAGCGAGTATTTACCTCAGTCGGGATGAATGAATGGGTAGTTTCTACTGTCGCGAATGTCGGTGAAAATATTGGGAATTTGATTGATTGATAGATAGATAGATAGATAGATAGATGGTAGATATTTGTAATCTGAATCATAGTTACGATGTTGTTGGCAATACGTTGAATATGAAAATGTGGCTTGGGTTTTGATTGCAGAAATGGTGGACTCGATGAAGAAGGTCGCTTCCCTGGATGCCGAACTGACGGTGGAGGAGCGCAACCTGCTCAGCGTGGCCTACAAGAACGTCATCGGCGCCCGCCGGGCCTCCTGGAGGATCATCTCCTCCATCGAGCAGAAGGAAGAGAACAAGGGATCCGATGACAAACTCGAACTCATCCGCAATTACCGCAATCAGGTAGCATCACCATCTAATATCTGTCGCTCAAGTCCGCTCTTCAGTTCAAATAACAATAATCAGTATATTTATTTTTATTATTATGATCCTAGTTTTGATTATGTGCGAGATTGGTATATTATCTTAATGAATTAATTATAATTAAGAGTTAAGTGAATTGATAATTTATGTAATTGAATCACGGTGCTATCCGTCATCCAATCATTCTATCCCGTTTAATGTTATTGTCATCGTATAGATTTTAATGAATGTTGTACATGATTTTAACTATTAACCATTATTAATTAACTTTTTAAACTGATATTCTTGTTAAATAATGTCGCTAAGTGATTTTTTTTCCTCTCTGGTAAAAAACAGGTCGAAAAGGAACTGAGGGACATTTGCTCCGACATTCTGGAAGTCCTGGAGAAGCACCTGATCCCCTTTGCCACCAGCGGCGAGTCCAAAGTGTTTTACTATAAAATGTACGTACAGCCGAAACCGCCCATCACTTGATAAACTTAACTTTAAAGGGAACTTAACTGTTAAGAAAGTTAATGATATCGCTGTCAAATGTACGTCACTTTTGTAATCATAACAATATGATGTGAGATTTAATTTAATAATTAAGTGCATTTACGACGTTACTGAATGTATTATAGTTTAAATACATCAAATGTGGATATTAATATATAGATAACTAGTTAAGTTAATTCTTATAATGTGTATATCATTATGGGCAGTATTAAAGTCATAACCAGTATAATAATGATAATACAGTGCAGTATTTAATTGTGTAATAAGTCTCTTGTTTGTAATGAGAATGTTGAGAGATTTGGATGAATGGCGGCGAATTGAATGGGTTTATCTTGTGGCGACAGGAAGGGCGATTATTACCGGTACTTGGCCGAGTTCGCCACAGCGGCTGACCGCAAAGAGGCCGCCGAAAACTCGCTCATGGCCTACAAGGCAGCTTCGGATATCGCCATGACCGAGTTGCCTCCCACTCACCCCATCAGGTATTTATCATTATTAGTATCATTAAAGTTTAATTTTTTAACTCATTAATGCAAGTAACATTGGGTGGAGTTTATTAGTAATTAAAAAAAATTACTTTTGTAATTAAATCAACCTCTTTAGTAGGGGGGAAAAAAGGTTTAAGAATGAATTGTTATTGAATTTGATTTTAGGCTGGGATTGGCACTGAACTTCTCGGTGTTCTACTACGAGATTCTCAACTCACCGGACCGAGCGTGCCGGTTAGCCAAGGCCGCTTTCGACGACGCCATCGCCGAGCTGGACACGCTGTCCGAGGAGTCGTACAAGGATTCCACCCTGATTATGCAGCTGCTCAGGGACAACCTGACGCTGTGGACGTCCGATATGCAGGGCGACGGAGAAGCCGGTAATACTATTGCTTAGACAGATTTAGTTGGGAATTGTAATGGAATTCCTTAGGATATAAAGTTTATTGGTTATTTTGCTAAGAAATCGATTTAAAGATTAAGACCAGAAATGGAGATTTTGATGAAATATCAAGATCTTCAGTATTAATACGGGCGTTGTCATTTACCACTTACTATAATAGAATAAATTTGTATAAATTTAGTTATAAAATATCGTTAAAATTTTAAATTGCAATGATAGGTCCAGAATTGTATTTCAATTATTGTCAATTCCTCGGTAAATCGATTAATTAACAGTCTGGAAAACTATGAATTTGCAACACGAATCGTAATTAGTAAATAAAACTATCATGTCAATTTTAAGTGAATCGTATGAATGAATTGTAGCATTAATCTTGAAAATGGAAGCAGTGTCAACTTTGATCGTTCAGAATACTAACCGTGTATTTTTTTAATTAATTTCCTTTATTTTAAACAGTAATAAATAGATATTCTAACGTATTAATCTTAAATTCTAGAAATTGAAGTTTTATATATTAAATTAAGTGAATTTTTTTTCTCTTTCCCATTAAAAAGGAGACGGCGAATCAAAACCAGAAGGCCAGGACGCTGACGACCAGGACGTGTCGTAATTAGCAGTGCAACTATACACACACACACACACACACACCCAAAAGGAAAGAGAGGAAAGAAAAACAAGTTACGAAACAGGAAGGCAGGAAAAAAAATTCTCGTGGTCCCTCTCTTTTGTTTTATTTAAAAAAAAACCAAACAAAAAAATAATAATTTCATCATTTTACTCGGAATTCGCCTCTTTTCCCCCCTCTCTCTTGAGTAACGAGTCTGGAAAAAAAACAAACAAACGTCCCCTCTACTAATGATAGAATTGACGCACAGCATTAATATTTGGATTGTTAATGTCCAAAATAATTCTCCATATTGATTCTAACCTTCCCTCTAGCCCCCCCCCCGACGTTGGATATTCGACACGACTGCCCTTTTTTTCACCCTCCTCTTTTTTTTCCTCCTGCATTTTTTGTTGTTTTTTTTCGACAATTTTTTCTTATTATTCGGCGTTATTGAAATCAATGTCGTTTTTTTAATTTTTAAATTCAGGAACAATTAAGTTGTGTGAAGGAGAGACCAATTGTATATCACATTGAAGAACTCGCGCTTTTTTTCCTCTCCCCCCTCTCTCTCTTTTGAATTTCTCGCCGGCCTACTATTTCTGTCTTTTTTTTCGGTTTCCTCCTTAAATTTGAAATATTAAACTTTTATTAATTCTTCGATGAATTTCGCTAATGTCCCCGCCCAAGCCCCATCCCCAAGATATAAAGAAAAAATCGCATTAAAAAAAATGTTCTATTTATTTCTCTCTGTGTGGTGTCGAGTTTTTTTGCTCACTGTAGTTTCCTTGGAAAGACAAAAAGTAACAGTAAAAGAAAAAAAATAATTAAAAATATTTTCTGTCGCCATTTTCTCACAACAGCCACCAGCAGACTATCCAGACCTTTTTTTTATAAAAATAATTTCCTAATTTAACTTTCTAATTTTTCTTTTTAAACTGGAAAAACAGCCAAGAACGCGGAAAAGCTCCAACGGAGTGCAAAGTTTTCAAATACACTGCGAAAGTTAAATGTTTATTCACATGGGAGTGTCCACAGTTTCCTTTTCTCTGTATTTGTTTTTGAAATTTGAATTAGTTTTAACATTTTAGAAACACGAAAAGAAAAATTCAGAGGCCGTTCGTGTTACGAGTCGTCCGGTAGTTGGGATAGATAGTCGGATATTCCGGATTTGCTCCGTTTTGCTGCCGGTCCTACAAGATTGAATTTTCAAAAGATGATTTCAGTTTTTGCTTTTCATTGATTGGATTAAAAAAACTATTGATTTATAAGCAATTGACGAATAATCAATTTAGACAAAATATCTCGGTCCCCAATTTAAGTTAAATAAGTGAGTTTTTTCAATTAAAATTTAATTACAGTAGATTTTTTTTCTCTAAATTAAGTAATAATTAAACATGAATTAATTTACTTATAAGTAAAAAATAAGGGAATTTTAATTAATTCCTATGACACTATACTATTACAATGATGAACTAATACTATACAGATTTTGGTAACGATACAGTGATGGACAAATGATGGACAAAAGATGGACGAAGATTGCAAACTGACCGTCGTTGAAGTGAGCGGCCGTCCTGCGGCGCACGTCCTCGACCGTCTCCTCGGTGGCGGCCCACTCGAGCACCAGTCGACGCCCGTACAAGTGAGTGCTCAACTTGAGCGCCTCGAAAGCTTTCTGCAAAACACCAATCAAACATTCAAGATTACAATTACAATACGAAGATTGGAATTATAAATTAAATTACGATAAATTAGACATGAAACGAGGCTGACATAGCTTTATTTTCTAATTAAGATAATTTATGTACTGTAATAACTTCGTAATTAAGTTAATTAATTTATGGGTGTAAACTTGATTGCAATTAGGAAAAAGGGGGACATGTATACTTTGGCGTCTTCCTTGGCGAGGAATTCGACAAAGGCGAAACCGCGGTGACTTCCGGTTCCGGCAGTCTTCTTGGGCAGGCGGACGGCCTTCAGCTCACCGAAAGTCCTAATCAACACAAGTAGCAATTAATAATGTCAATTAACAAACCCTAACTATGAACAGACACTAATGAATCGCCATACCGTAACTGATAACCACTATTTAACTTACGCGTGGTTTTGGCCAAAATTAATTATAATTAAGGTTAACGTTAATACTTGAGGACGTATCCATACTACGAATTCGATATCGACTTTATAAATTAATATCACAACAAATTACTGCTTATTAAACAATGTGAATTAAATATAAGAATGATAAGATAATAGTCAGTTTTACTTGAAGAGTTCAGCCACTTCGGAAGATTTGGCCTCGAACGGGATGTTGCGGACGAGGATTTTGCCCGAGACGGCTTCCTTATCCGCCTTGGGTGCCGTCTGCTTGCGCGCTGTCGGCTTGGTGGCGGCTACTGCATCCGCTTGCGTCACGCGGTTCGATCTCTGTTTCGTATCGATACCAATTGTTAACCAATAATTTAACTGACAATAGGAATAGGAATTCAAACCTTCAACTCGACGGTATGTTCATCGATAACGGAATTCTGGAGCTCCTTGAGCGCCGTATCGGTTCCCTTCTTCCACACAAACTGGACAAACCCATAGCCCATGGACAACAACAGTCCAGGATTCTTGGGATCCTTCTTGCGGGCCACCGCAGCCGAGTAGACCTGCCCGCACTTTTGGAAATGCTTCCTCAGCGTCTCGTCCGTCGTCTCAAAGTTCAAATTCTTGACAAACAGCGTCGTCTCCGGCTCGGGTTCCACTTCCTCCGCTTCCTCCTTCTTCTCCTCCGCAGCCGCAGCAGCAGCAGCTTCCGCCACTGATTCCTGAGCGCCGATGCTGCTCCGGTTCACCGCCTTCCTGGGTTGAACCGGCGCCGGAGTGCTGAACACGCCCATCGGAGCCCACTCCAGGTAGAGCGGAATATTCCGGAATTTGGTGTAGGCCAGTTTGCGGAAGGCGACTTTGGCTTCCGCCGGTTCGAGAAACTCGACCAGGGCCGTGACTCCGTTGGGCGGTAAGAGGACCCGACCGAGTTGACCGTGCGGTTCAAACAGGCGGTGGATATCGTCGACCCGCGTCCCAGTTTCCAGGTTCTTGATCAGGATGACTGTTTTGGACCTCTGCGCCCGGTCGGTACTGCCGTCGAAGGCCTTCAAAACGACGCCGTTATCCTCGAGGAACTGCTTGGTCTCGGCCACCAGCTGGGTCTCGCCCAGCGCCAGGCGGACGGCGACGCTCTGCCTGCTGCCGTGGTCCGAGAGAATCTGCTGCTTGGACGTGTCGTAGCGTTCGGCCATCAGGTTGGCCACCGCGTTGGCGCCCAGGAAGAGCGTGTTCCAGTTGTGGGCGGAACCGGCCTGTGATTTCAGCTCCTTCTGCTTCTTCTTCTTGTATGACGTTCCTTCCTCTTTAAAGATAACAAACATAACAATATATAGTTAAAAAACATATAATGTTAACCACAGTACAACGAATCAACTCATTATCAGCGTAAAAGCCATGATAATGACATTTTGTAGTTAGTAGGGATATGTACAAGTGATATATTACCATCGTTGTCGTCATCCTCGTTGTTTTTGGCTTTGGCCGGCAGCAAGTGGAGCATCCGCCCCTGGAAAGCCGTGCCGTCCAGCTCGGTGTAGGCCCTGGTGGCGTGCTCCGGCATGACGAAGGTGACGAAGGCGAAACCCTGAAGAACAGTGAAAGAAAAACAACACGCAAATATTAGACTAATAAGTGAATAGATGCATAAATAGATAGTTAAATGAATTTTTTAAAATAATGATAACCATAATGTAATAATAGTAAATAAATAGGTAATAATTACAGTTTTTCGTTGTTACCTTTAGCTTCCTGGAGAACTTGTCCACGGGAAGGTGAACTTCAGCCAGGGGTCCATACTGAGCGAAAAGAGCCTCCAGGTCGTCGGTAGTGACGCTGTAGGCTAGATTCCGGATGAAAATCCGGCCGGATTCAGCGACGCTCTCCTCCGACGCTAGGGCTTCCTGCTGCTTCTGCCACTGCTCCTTCTTCTTGTCGCCCTGCGACGACTCCCCGTCCCCGCCATCCTTCCTCGTGTAGGCCATCACCGTGATTCTGTTACCCTCTGAGATGACAATAACATCATTAGATATTACCCAATTAATTAAAAATATCATTACTAGTATTACTTCATCTTGAATATAACAATGATAACCATCGAATTTCTGACTTTGGCAAGGATATATATTAGGATTTAATAATAAGAGATATAACGGTAAACGTACCAAAGAAACTGCGATTCTTATTTAATGCCTGTTTCCATTCTTTCTCCGTGGCGAAGCCGACATACGCGATGCCCTTGACCTTCGGCGGTAGTCGCAGAGACTGCGGTTTCAACGGGGCAAAGAACTGTTTCACCTCCTTTTTCTTGGCTTTGAAAGGGAACCCCCGAGCCTTGACGGTGAGGTACTCGACGGCCGGTCTGGTTTTCTTGGCGACGGGCTTAGCGTCCGTGTCCGACTTAATCATCTTGGATTTCAAATACTGCGAGAATATTGCAAGGGTAAACGTGAATGAGGTTCATTAAACGCACTTATATATATTGTCTCAATAATTACCTCCAGATCAGACATTTCCGTTTTGTTAGCCTCTTTATCCGGTTCGCTACTGTTTCCGTCCTGGCGCTCGCTATCATTGGGGTCGGTGGCTGTTCTGTCTGACGGTTCCTGTCCCGTGGCCGCAGTCGAGTCAGTGGCGTCATTACTCCAGATGTTGGCGTTCGCTCCTTTCGTGTGAAGTTTCATAAACTCTGCAAATTCTGGGTCTTCATCGTCTTTTTCCGCCGTTTTCTCCTTCGTCTTCTTATCTACGCCTTGGCTTGTTTCTTGGTCAGCATTCTTCCCGAGCTTCTTCTGCTTGGAGGACATGCGCATGGCGTCTCCCAAGTTGTAGCATCTCTCGACCTGGTGGTAAGTGATGTTAGTTCGGATAATTCAATTAAACATGCTGTTGAATACCTGAATCTTGCACGATCCTACGAAAGTATTGTTGAAGTGCCTTAACGCAGCCTCTGCTTCTTCGTCTGTCTTGTAGCCGACAAAGGCAAAGTGACGGAACCTTCCATCAGGCGTGTACTTCAGCTGCAAGTCGGTAACCTGGCCTTGTTGACTGAACGTCTGCCGCAGTTTATCGGCGGTAACCTGAAGAAAAAACAAGAGTGTTTCCTCAGACTTGCTGAAATGCTGTCAGATTTCAATGACATAAGAAAGCGTAACACAGTTTTTCTAACAGCGTACGAGTTGTGCTAGTCGAACCGTACCCTTTCCCTGGTACTCGTTTAAAGATCTGCTATCCAATTTCAATAAGATAGAATAAAACCAAACCAAACTAAGCTGGTTTAGAGGCACTGGTTAAGACTGAAGTACAATTATCTTTAATTAATTTCCCTGAAGACATAATCAATTGACGGATAGCTTAAGATAAATTATCAGATTTCCATGATTTCCTAAAAATGAATGAAGACGTATTTACCGACTTGGGCAAATTTTTCACGACTATTCGTGTCATTTTCGCGATATTCACGAGTGCAGTGCGGACATAAACATTTCGAAAAAACAACGTGGTTTAGCAGACGACGGAAGCGACGTTGTAATATTTCTTAGATAAATGGTAAAACAAATCCTAGGTATTTAAATTTATTCGGTTTTACTGCTATTTTTGTGTTAGTTATAATAATAAAAAATGTTATAAATATATGAATAATTATTCAATTTAAGCTAAAATTAATTAATGAATATTTCATAGTTTGGTGAATTCGAATTAGGACAGTTTTATAATCGTAGATTCAGATTTCAAATTTCCCGCCAAATAAAAGTGGAACCGACAAGTTTAAAAGATTTAAAAATTGTATTCTTCAATTGTGAATTCTGTACTGTAAACTGCACTTGTAACTTCTCATTTATTACATAACAGAAAACAAAACTGTTCATTTCTCACTGGGGCATATCAATTAACGGAACAATCATCCTAGATTTTCTCGACTGTTTCCTTGGTCTGATTTTCTATTAAAATAGACGTCGACTTGTGGAGGTCCTTCTGCAGAGGCAGGTCTTCGTTGAGCCGCGGAGTGTCGAAGAAACCTCGCACCTCGGGAAGCGGAGGAGCGCCGGCGCGGGGCTTGAAACTCGGCGTCACACCCTTCCTCAGCACCTGAACGAAGGTAAATTACTTCTTAACTACTTTAGTTAACTAAATTTTAAGTTAATCTAATGTAAACGTTGTCGTATTGACCGTATAGGGATGATATCGCTAATACAAACCTCTTTCAACGTGCCCGGCGTCGTGAGAATGTAGTAGACAGCGTACATGGGGATCCAGATCATCGAGGCCACACTGATACCGATACCCATCAACTCGGCCCACCACGGGTAAACGTAGCCATCGCCGTACGTCACTGGGCTGTACTGCACCACGTAGAAGATGAAAATAGCCTGTAATATCCAAACCAATTACAATCGGAATTACAACTGAAAGATCTTAATGTAACTAGTGTAATTACTGTTTTATATAAAATTTGAATTTGGTTGATAGGTGAAGAAGGTTACCGCCATGACAACGGGCGCTAAAAAGACCCAGCAGATGTAAAAGTAATGGTAGGACCACGGGCCGATCATCTGGGTGACGCAGTCGCACATGCGGGTGCCACCGAAGATCCACGACACGGAGATGGTCTGGAAGAAGACGAGGAACAGCATCGACATGCCGCTGGCTGCGTAGTAGTCCATCAGCTGGAACAGGTACACTCCTCCCTGGTGAAACGGCAGATTTCAACACAATTTGATTCAAGTCGTTTCTCTTTTTTTGCACTTCAATGTAATCGATACAGTGAACAAGCAAGGTAACGAACAAACAATCTAGCGAACATGTAACTCAATGATCAAACAAGAAACTTGGAGCCTTTTTTAAGCAACCAACAAACAAACAAATGAACCAGCAAACCCTGAACCAGCACAATAAGTGTAAGAAACTATCAGTCTTGCAGTATGCAACAAACAAACACGGTGGACGAACAAGCAAAACACTTTTCCGTCAAAAAACAAACGCAACGAGGAATCAGGACAAACAAAATCAACAAACAAACAGCAGCCGCAAACATGCAAGCAAGCAATACAACGAACAAACAAACACAGTGAACACAAAACCCTGGGAGAACACAATGAACGCAACAAACAAACAAACAAATTTAACAGAACAAACTACAAACAAACTAGCAAGACAGACAAGCAAGCAACCAACCAACCAACCAAGCAAACAAACTAACAAACTAACTAACTCACTAGCCAGGTAACTAGCTAGCCCAGAAGTTTACATACCTGAGTAGCCAATGGGATGCCAAGGAGGAACTAGCAAGACAAACAAACAACCAACTAACCAACCAAACAAACAAACAAATTAGGAAACAAACTAGCAAGACAAACAACCGACTAACCCAATCAACCAAACAAACAAACTAACAAACAAACTAGCAAGACGAACAACCAACTAACTAACCAACCAACCAACCGAACTAACAAACAAACTAGCAAGAAAAAACAACCAACTCCAACCAACCAAACAAACTAACAAACAAACTAGCAAGACAAGCAACCAACTAACTAACCAACCAAACCAACATCCTAACAAACATACTAACTTACTGGCCATGTAACTAACTAACCCAGAAGTTTACATACCTGAATAACCATTGGAATGCCAAGGAGGAACTAGCAAGACAAACAACCAACTAACCAACCAAACAAACAAACCAACAAGCAAACTATCAAAACAAACAACCAGCTAACCACCAACCAAACAAACAAACTAACAAACAAACTAGTAAGACAGACAAACAAATCACCAACCAACCAACCAACCAAGCAAACTAACTAACAAACAAACTAGCAAGACAGACAAACAACCAACTATCCAACTAACCAAACAAACAACAAACTAACTAGCCATGTAAACTAACCAAGTCAGAAGTTTACATACCTGAGTAACCATCGGGATGCCAAGGAGGAACATGACTACCACAGATCCCAGCGTGAAGAACTTGCGGTACTTGCGCAGCTTCTCCGGCCAGTTATCGACGATACCCGTTACGAACGACTCCACGTTACAGAACTCACTGTCGATGCCCAAAACCTACGATTCGTGAAACCAGCATTAACACACCAGTATTACTAAACAGTTTACTAATTAACAGTACTGCAATTGATCGAATAATAACTTGCAAATAATTGGCAATTTGAAATATTAAAAATATTTCCCTACTAGCATCAACAGGGAACAAAAAGTAATAATTAAATAAAGGATTTAAAAATTAATTATTGTTAAATACAATTAAATTTCCTGAATTCACATATTGAAATTAAAATACGGATTAAATATACAGATAAATTGATAGAATGTCGAAATCATACGGCCAGCATGATGAAGAAGAGAATGGCCCAAGCTGGAGCCCCCGGCAGCTGCAGAACCACCTGCGGGTACGTAATGAAGACTAGACCGGGTCCCGATGCCACGACGTCCTTCACCTCGACACCCATCGTGTACGCGATGTTGCCCAGGATGGAAAAGGTCACTACGCCGGCAATCAGACAGGTCAGCGTGTTGACGACGCACGTGATAATGGCGTCCCTGCATTCCGTTCAGACCATTCAAAATTAAATTCATATTTACTTGAAAAACTGAGTAAGACGAAACCTCGAATCACCTTAACCAGCTTAAGAATTAACTCTAAATACATTAGCTTTAAATTGAATTAGAAGAGGTGAAAAACTAAGGTTTGAAATAATTCACCTGAAGGAATTGTATTTGAAAGTATTGTAGGATCCGAGGGCTGGCAGGGCTCCCATACCGATACTGTAGGCGAAGAAGATCTGCGACGCGCCGTCGATCCACGGTCCCGGCGTCAGGAGCAAATCCCACTGCGGGACGACGTAGGCCAGTAGACCCTTGCCGGCTCCTTCCAGCGTCACAGCGCGGACCAGCAGGATGAAGAGGATCACGTAAGGGAAGAGCGCCGTGAACCAGATGATCTAGAGCGTCAATCAATCAATATAATAATAATTAATTATAAATCTATGTAATCAAGTACTTCTAATTTAATATAATAAAATGATAAATAATTTAAAAAAATAAAATAATTAAATGTTAAAATACAAATTAAGGAAATCATGAAATTCCGAAATTGGAAGATTGCCCTAATTGAATTGACTTTTGTTTTAAACCATTAGTTAATACGATTCAGATGGATACGTAGATAGTCAGATAGATAGACAGATAGATAGATAGATATATGTAGATAGATAGACAGACAGATAGATAGATAGATAGATCGATTGATACATCAGTAGATAGATCGGTAGGTAGCTGGATAGATAGATAGTCAGACAGATAGATATATAGATAGACAGACAGATAGATAAATAGATCAATCGATCGACAGATCAGTAGACAGATCGGTAGGTAGCTGGATAGACAGATTAGTAGATAGTCAGATAGATAGTCAGATAGACAGATAGATAGATAGATCGATCGATTGATAGATCAGTAGATAGATAGGCAGATATTCATATAGATAGACAGACAGATAGATGTACAGATAGATAGATAGATCGATCGTTTGATAGATAGGTAGATAGTCAGATGGATAGACCGATAGATAGACAGATAGATAGATAGATAGATCGATCGTTTGATAGACCAGTAGATAGATCGTTAGATAGATCTGTGCGTAGCTGGATAGATAAATAGGTAGATAGTCAGATAGATAGATAGAAACCGTAAAATTGGGTATTTTATTATAATAAATTTAATGTATTAGAGTTTCCAAAGGTTTATAGAAGCGGATATGTTGTTGGGGAAGCTGCTTACGTAACCACTCTCGTTCAGTCCTTTCCAAATGATGAAGTAGACGAGGATCCAGCCGAGAACCAAGGAACCCAGCAGTTCCCATTGCATGTTGCCGAGGTTCTCGATGCCGTCAGTGACTTGCAGAGCGCGGAAACTGTAATCAGACCGAGTAGAATCACGTTAACAAGACTAATTAACAAAGCAGCTAATTAATTAATTAGTTAATTTAACTGTAGCAGTAATAGGAATTTGGGCCTATTTGCAGGCGTAACTAACTAGCTAACTAAGGACTAGTTAACTAAGTAGCTAACTAGCAAACTACAAACCAACTAACATACTAAGTAACTAACTAGCTATCCAACTAAGTGACTAGCTAACTAACTAGCTAATTAGCAAACTACAAACCAACTAACATACTAACTAAGTAACTAACTAGCTAACCAACTAAGTGACTAGCTAACTAGCAAACTACAAACCAACTAACATACTAACTAGTAACTAACTAGCTAACCAACTAAGTGACTATCTAACTAGCTAAGTAACCAACTATGTAGCTAACTAGCTATCTAATGTAACTAGTTAACTAGGCAACTAATGAACTAATTAACCAGCCGACTAGCTAGCTAACTAGCTAACCAAATATTAACTAACTAACTAAGCGACTAAGTAACTAAATAGCTAACTAGTGAGCTAACTAACTAGCTTACTAACTAACTAGCCAAATACCAACTAACTCCTAAGTAACGCAATCAAGTGACTAACTAGTTACCTAACTAACAAGGTACAAACTAGTTAGCTTATCAAGTAATTACTAACTAACTGGCTAACTAGCTACCAGAAACCAATTAACTTACTAACTACGCAACTAACTAACTAAATAACTAGCTAGCTAACTAACTGACTAACTAACTGACTACCTAGCTAACTATCTAAAATTAACTACCTAACGAGCTATCTGTGAATAAGTAACTAACTAATTAGCCAAATAACTGAAGTAACTAACTAAGTAAATTAGAAATGATACGAATCAAACTGAAAACACGATTACTTCCAGAATTCTTCCACAGCCGAGACGGAACTGTTGGACAGTATGGAGCTATTGGTGCCACTGGATCCCGGGACGAAGCAGAAATCCGTGTTCCAGTAATTCCCTATTTCAGTTAAAAACAATTAAAACTTTCTGAATGAAGTTCTACGTCTCTATTGAGAAATTCTAACAACAAATATAACTCTAGTCACAGCGTAACTTAACCTTCTTTATCACAGAATAGTACGAAGCATTTCTAACTAACATAAAATAAATTGGAGTAATTAGTATAATTATCGACGATATTATCATACGTTTACAAGCTAATATGGTAACGGTGATTTTAATTCAATTAGTTTGAATACAACTGGTCTAAAATGAGCTTCAGTGATCAAAAATATCTATCATGAAGTATACTGATGGTTTCAACTTGATGAATATCAGATAATATCCAATTCAATTCGGTTTAATAAGGTAATTTCAATACCGCAATCTTCCCACGGGAGTCCCGGGAAGGCCGTAAAGGACATGATGAGGTAAAACAAGGTCCAGGCGATGATGATGCAATAGTAGATGTCGACCAGGAACACGACCACCATCGTTGCAAATCCCACTCCTTATACAATTGAATAAAAACAAAGTCAGTTTAATTCTTTTTAATTTAAATTCATTATCATTTTAAATAACGATGATTGGATACGTGCGGATATAGACGCATTAAAAGTTATAACGCTCAACTTAAGTCATAAAACATTAACATTAAAACTAGCATCATTATAACCTTTAAAAAATGAAGAATCAACTTTAACGGGTTGAATAACAATACGTAATTTAAAACTACGAAAATCAGAATGAATGAATGACCTTTCATAATGGGCACCAGCTGACCAATCAGCGTCATTCCTCCGGATCCCAGGTACTGACCGAGCGCCACCTCCTGGAAGAAGATCGGGATGCCGCAGATGATCATAGCGATGAAGTATGTCACCAGAAACGCTCCTAATTTCCATCAAAATTTATTTTTTTAACTAAACCACGATTTCCACTCAAGAATATCAACGAATCTTAATTTCACCAATCAGCTAATTATCTTTAACGAAAAACTAATAGACTCTGATGATAATTAGCCTTGTATCTCAACCGGTTAAAAAACAGAATCGTCATTTTCTTTGTGGTCAAGTTATCATCTACAGTGGAGAATATTTACGTCGAGGCTTTTGTTTATCACGCTGGCGATGAGGTCTCAGCGCAAACATGGGGAAATTATCCCCGCCGTGATTCAGATTAGATTACCGAGTCAAAATAAAGAAGACGTGTGTAAATCTATCAATCACGCGATGGTAAACCAAAACGCATCGAAAAAAATTTCACCTTTACTTGGCCGTTTATCGCAAACAGCCATAATCATCAGTCAACCTGATTATCAACATTTACACTGAAATAAATTTAAATGAATAAAATAATGTTCCCCTTTACCAGAATATGACCAATGCAACTACATGACTTAAAAAATTTTGAGTAAAATGAAGGCATTTGACCATTTTGGTTGGCTGACGAGGTAAAAACCGGGTCGCGTAGTATCAGATCCCAACCGGCCCCAGAGCCCAACTGCTGGCATAGACACGCAGTGGGATACATTAAATAAATAGATAGATAGAAGGATGGATGGATGGAAAGATAGATAGATAACTAGGTAGATGGATAGATTTATAGAAATATAGATAGTTAGACAGGTAGATAGTTGGATACAGACAGTTGTATGGATAGATAGATGAATAGATAGATAGATAAACAGATAGATAGTTAGACGTACAGCCAGTTGGATGGGTAAATAGACGAATAGATAGATAGATAGATAGATAGATAAACAGATAGATAGTTAGACGTACAGCCAGTTGGATGGGTAGATAGATGAATAGATAGATAGATAGATAAACAGATAGATAGTTAGACGTACAGCCAGTTGGATGGGTAGATAGATGGATAGATAGATAGATAGATAAACAGATAGATAGTTAGACGTACAGCCAGTTGGATGGGTAGACAGATGAATAGATAGATAGATAAATAGATAGATAAACAGATAGATAGTTAGACGTACAGCCAGTTGGAAGGATAGATAGACACACAGTGGTGTTCTGGGACCAGTTGGGATTTGATAATGTGCAACCGGGTCACGGTTCAACATTTTAACCAATGGTAATCTAAAAGAATAGGAAAGTTACAAGAAAGGGGCAAATACCTCCTCCATTTTTATAGCACAGGTAGGGGAACCTCCAGATGTTACCCAAACCGACGGACACGCTAATGCACGAAAAGAGGAAGTCCAGTTTATTGCTCCAGCCTCCTCTTTCGTCGCCTTCCACTTCAGTCTCCTCCTGGCTCACTTGCTTGGAAACCTCTTCTTCTCCACCTTCTCGGTCATCGTCATCGTCAACTCTCCCCGCGGCTATTTCCTCCGTTTCCGAATCGCTGCCGTCATCTGAGGATCCGCCGGTTCGGTCAGCGCGGGTGCCGGTCTCCTGGGGTCTAACCGCGGCGGCCGGCGCTGATGCTGAGGACTCGGTCAGCTCGAACGCTTCGTTGCTGGTACCTTCCATGGCGGCGGCTGACTTGGTTCTGACGAATTTCAGCATCATACAACAGGTAACAGATACTTTCCTATCTTCCCTCCCCCCTCCTCCGCCACGTTAGACCAAGCGGGCGATCTCTTGCTCACCTGACCTGGCCGTACGACCGTCTCTTTTTACCTTGGCTCTCCCTCTCGAAAAACGTCTATTGTTATCTGTCCAAGAGATAAATTTATAAATATTACTTGACAGTCTCGTGTTATCGGTTACGATCCGTCAATGTTTAAATGTACCAAAGTCCGCTGTATGGCGTCCTATACCGATGATACTGGTCAACATGCGACCTAACACGGTATCCAAGTAAATAACTTAACTTGATAAGAACACGTGAAACTTAATTATATACAAGAAATTATGATGTAAATCGACAGATAAGTTTCGTCTACTTGTGTCAAACTTGATGTAGTGATGTTGATGGACGAATTAGGCTGACGAGATTAGCACTTGAGACGCGCTTATCAACTTTGATAAAACACTCGTGTAAAACCAAGGTAAAACCCATTTGTCTCACCTTTCAAAGTCTCCCGATAATGTCGAACGCCAAAGTGATTAATGATATCAATTGAGGGAATTAATTTTAATTGAATTAGTCTGCAATACTTTAGTGTAATATTCTAATAATATGATACTTAACAAACAAAATCTGTAGAAATTTTACGGTAAAATTTATTATTTTGTTAGTTCCTCCACCCGGTGGATTAATTTATTCCCTGCCGCGGTTTCAACTCGTCCCAAGTTATCAAATTACACCCGCCGCCAAACAGAAAACACGTTTCTTTTTTTCCCTTCTGGAAATCTATTGAATGGAACGTGGCTGCCAATAGTAATTTCACTCTTTATAAATTACTCTTACGTTTTCGAAGAGGTAAAATTCTTACAGGATGGGTTTAAACACGCCATATTAAGATATACTGCTGTTTATATCCTGTTATTTATAGTTTTATATTTATAGTTTAGTGGTTTAGCTGAACATATTTTAAATCAAGTTTAAACTTAATGAATTTTGATCTGAATTAAGTTCAAACACGCAAGACGTGGAATTGATACGCTACGCTTTATTCATCTGTTGGGTGTTACGTCTGCTGAGAGACGGTGCGTGGACGGCGCCGGTTACGACTTCGCCCTGCTTCTCCCGACCCTTTCCGTAAATGCCCCGTTTGTTCAAAACCCAGTCGGCGGAGACGGCCACAGACTCGAGATCCTCCCGACTGATCTTCTCCATGTCGCCCGGTTTCTTCCTCGGCTTGTGCCTCGGTCTCATCGCTGGTTCTGGCTGCTCGACCAACTCGCTAACCAGGCGGGATGTGGAGGCGAATAGCTTGATTCCTTCTGCGTTCGCTTCAGGAACGCGATCTTCAATCGCCGGGGAGAGGTTGGTGTCACGGTACTTGATCGACCTGCAACGGAGACTTTAAACTGCGGATCTTTAAAACTAGCAGAATCTTCGATACTTTTCGATTAAGTTGTCGAGCTGTTTGGCGAGAAACGTCTTCATCCCTGACGGCAGTCCCTCGTCGTCTTCATTCCCGTCACAAGCGGTTCGAGCTCGCTTCGAGGGCTTACGCGGGCCATCCGGTAGTTTGGATAGAACATTGCCTTTCGTTTTATGGATTTCGAACCTCTGGTTTGTTTTCTTTTCTGCCGAGATCTTGTCGACAACTTTCGAAGAGCTGCGGGCAAAGTCCCTGTCCACACATTCTTCTAGAAATTCCTTTAAACTAGTGTCCTCTTCGGAGTCTGAGCTCATTTTGTGTTAAACTTACTAACTTGGTGAAAATTTTAGAATTAAACGATTATAACCATGTGATATCAGGATTTAGATTCAGAAGCGACTTGACAACAATAATGCTAATGCTTTTCGATTTAAGGTGGTGCTAGTTTTGCTTTTAAAATTTAATGCGATATGAAACCATATGTTATTTAAAATAATTATTGCATATATTAAATTGATGTATAAAATAGTACTATAGGATATTGGGAACCATAATATCTATCTTGTTTTACAGATAATACGTTAGCGGGTACTGAATCAGATGTTACACATAGACCCGTTTTATAAATAGATATAGTGTCTCTAGGAATTTACTTTGTGCAATAAATCAGGTACTTTGTTATATGGGATTATGTTTTATGGAATAGCTATGTTGATATACTATTTCGAAATTTCCGGAATAGGAGTTAAGTTGAATTGATTCTAACTCGCTTTCAGCTGCAAAATGATATTCCCGGAATCTTAAGATTCCCATAAGATCATCGATATCCGTACGATCAAGGTATCTGGTTACCTCAAGTGTTACATCTTATAGATCACTGGTAACGCACGCGCAATGAAACAACACATCGAGTAATATTCTGAATAAGTGTAATGTAATCGGAAAAACAGTATATCGGCAGAAAAACGAACGACGCTTTACAATGTTTTGATGACAATTAAAATGGTTCGAGGATTGAATTAGAAAAAGGAGGAGAAGATGTCTGAAAGAGAGAGGCAAAAACACGTCATCCTTTCCAACTTTCCCGAAACGGGAATATTTATATATATGTATATTTAAAAAAAAAACGAACAGGAAAAAAGTTAAGAATCGATACTGTGCAACAAGACAATGTGAGTTAATTTTATCAAAAAATTTTAATTTAAAAAACAGACGACGACAGTTTTTGGTTTGCTCGATGAAAAATTTCTCAAAAATTAATTCACCACAAATTAGAAAAGAAAACAGAACGGGTCAAAAAGGGACGAAACACTGGGAAAATTACCGTTTCAGAAATTTTCTTTAAAAAAACATTCAAATAAGACGGCGAATTGAATTAACACTGGGCTTGTTACGATACACACACACACACGTATAATTAGAGGATGTTTTTTTATTGAGAAAATTTTTTAAAAATGAACAAGAAAGATGATTTTTTAAGGCCATAGAAAACGAGTCCTTGTTTACAGTCAACTTTGCACAACTTGTTTCTCAACATTTTCGCAAAACCGGGCAGGAAGAACCACCCGATTTTGTCGCCCACGTGCGCGTTGTATGAATGCCTGCTTGTCACATATGTTGTAAAAACAAATGAAATCGAAATATATACAATACGACACGTTTACAAGAAGAGAGAACACGATCAAAAATGTGTCGAAACGGTGACCCCAAAAAATGTTAAAAAATGCTGATTTTTTCTAAAGATTAAATTGATGATTGGATCATCACTGGGATTGGCCTTGGCATCACAAATGCAACTGAAATCTTTTTTTTCCAGAGGGAAAAATGCCAAATGTCTTGTGTGTTTTAAAGCCATCAAACTTGTATCATCACACCCAGTTCTTGGTTAACAAGAATCGTTTAAAATGTATTCGTGGCGGGGGGAGGGGGGAGAAAAGCAATGCCCTGGACATTTGAAACCCGATTTCGAGTCGACGGGAAATAAAATTTCAAAAAAACGGCGATTTTATTTTTTTAAAAATGAGAAATTTTAAAAATTAATGAATAAGCAAAGAATCACGGGTTTGAATTACGTTTCTTTTTAGAAAGAACTTTTTTTTTTTAGAGACCTTATTTAATTTCTTCAGAATTTACGATCAAAGGTCAGTTGCTGTTTCAAAATGGGGGTCGGGGTCAAGCAAAATCCTTCTGGAAATTATTCATCAATTTTTTTCCCAAAGAAATAAAATTAAAGCGCGAATTTAGCAAGGAAGACGAATTTGGTCGCACAGAATTTGTTGCCGATTTTTAAGTTTTTTTGCTGGTGAAAAGCTGGAAAAATATTGATTTTTGAAAAAAAAACGATTTTTTTTCAAGAAAAAAGAAAAAGGAGGGATTTGTACCAGAAGATGAGGAGGCGCGCGAAAATCTGAAAATTTCTTTGGCAGCTTAATGTAAATGTCTTTTTTTTCAGTCAAAGTT
>JAIQCU010001496.1:0-20376 GCA_022114935.1 Leptestheria dahalacensis
GGGGATAGAAGCTATGCCTGACCCCCTTAGGAGAAGAAGGTTGGCTATGGTGCCGAGCAGGTATGTGATTTGCAATGCAAACACCATGCTAACACGACTGACACCAAACGAGAACCATAAATCCCTCACGAGGCATCTGTTGGCGCAACATGCGTCTTACAACTTTTTCTTCCCATCGTCCCTATCCTTCTTGTCCTCGACTTCATCGATTCATTAATTTCTGTATTCTTTTTTAATTCAATTGATAAGGTACCGTTATAATGTAAGGCGAGATATTAATTAACAAGGCGATAGGTGGCTGTTTATTAATATGACGTAACACCCTAACTTCATCGATTAATTTGATTTATGTTACCATGCAGAACAACAGTAACGGCTGGTAATGAAATATGATTCAATTAAATTAATTTTTGGGTATAGAATTTTCTAAATGTGGAATACGAACTTCAGTTTTTGCAATTCGATAATCTTTTTGTTGAGTATGTGAATCCCTTGTATGATGGTTGTAATTTATTTCGATGGGAGGCTAAAACGCCATGCATATTATAGCCCCAAGGACGTGTGTGTGTGTGTGTTGCACACCCAAAGTCCACACACCTCCGTCTGGGTAAGCGAATCTCTAATAAGGCAAGATTGATAATTAAAACAACAGTAGCCGTCTCTTATTCAAATATTGCGTGCGTTATGGGCTAATTAACTCCCAACTGATTTGCATAAAGTAAACAACGTTCTTTTTTTCCCTTGTTTCGGGGGTTTTAACTTCCATGGGATTTTTTTTGTTGTTGTTGAAATGAAAGAGATGGCATAGTTATGATCCACCCTTTTGGTCGATGAGGAGAAGAATGAGAAAAGGGCTGGGATCGAGACACGCAAACATGTGCGCCGAATCATCTATTGGCTCGCAAAGCAGACAAGAATCTTCCTTATTTACTCTGTCAGCAACAAATTGGTCTGGGCCATACTGTTTCCTCCCCACAAAGCCTCACTGACTATTTTCTGCCTGCAAAAATAAATAAAAATAACGAAATATCTTTAAAGTAAAAAGCCACCCAACAGATGGATATAGACTCTAGTATCGCATAGTATAAAATATAGTGTGCAACTATACTGATGTAGTTATAGATGTCTTGCATCAATATACGAATCCGATATGGAGGAAATTTTCATGGATTCATCCCAAAATTAAAGAAACACTACTAATACTAGCAGTAGTTAATAGTTTTAACACTATAGTTACATTCAGATGGATATAGAGTCTAGTACCGAATAGTATAAAATATAGTGTGCAAATACACTGATGTAATTATAGATGTCTTGCATCAATATACGAATCCGATATGGAGGAAATTTTCATGGATTCATCCCAAAATTAAAGAAACTATTAATACTAGCAGTAGTTAATAGTTTTAACACTATAGAGGTTACATTCAGATGGATATAACCATGGAATATATACGAAGAGGAAATAGTAAATATCACAAGCAAAATAGTATAAATAGTATCCAAAGATACTATGGACTGTCTGAAACAGTAACTGTATGAAAAGTATCTTATCGAGGCGATGCATAGCTTTGCTGCTGGCACAGATCTCTGTTATACTTAAGCCGCCACTTTGACCTCAAGTCGGGATTTTTCACTCGTAAATTTTCGTCTCAGCAATAATTTGAGCTTAACGTCCACTCCGCCAGGTGCAAATAGCACAGTAAAACTTAATTACCTTGCGAATATTATAAAAGTTTCCACCCAAAACATGACTCGTAAAACCCTACAGGCTTATTAATATCCGACTTTAATACCTAATTGGTTTAACCTTAAGCTGTAAAATAGATTACAGTAGGAAATTTTTAGTCAGAATGATATGTATACTGGATAACTAGATATCGTTATAGTATCAGTATTCCTAGTACTGCTAATGAGTCACTAGACTTTATACTCTATTCAAGATATTATACTATCAAGTATGTTTACCATTTGATTATAGCTTTTGTGCTGGAACGAATCTTGTTATACTTAAGCCGCCATTTTGACCTCAAGTAATCACACATTTTCATTGAAGAACACATTTGAACGAGAAAGTAATGAAGAATAATACAAGTGGGAAAATTATTAATGATATTATTGTTGATGCTAGTGTATATACACTGTTGATGTTTGGGGCAGATTTCAAGTGACACGTGTCTGTTCACACCGGTGACGTTATTTCCGTCGCAAAAGCTGCACACACAGTCAAAGGGGGGTCCTGAATAGAATTTACAGCAAAAGGAGTAAGAGCGTGAAAAGCGTCTGCTGAGGTGTTGAGCACAATGTCAGCCTCGTGGAACGTCGACTGCCAAGCCAAAAAGAGGGTCGGAAACCCCACCGAACACCTACACTCGCACCCTCGAACCAATCTTTTGCAGGAATGCGTGGAAAAGGGTTAAAAACGGAGTGAAACAAATGAGAAATTTCCAGGTTTTCTCTCCATGATTTAGTAGCTTTTTGGGAAGGTGAAAGATGCCTTTCATGCATCTCAAGTGGGAAAAGAGTTACCAACCCCCATTCATTCTGTTACTGTCACAATAACAGCGCAGTTCCTTCGTCATGTGTGGGGAACCTTTTTTTTCAAGAATCTATCTTTTACTATCTCTCTGTTTTGTTTCCTGGCCTGTTCTATTACCAGCAGAAATATTTTCTAGGTAGTCTGTCATCTTTACCTATGGAACATTTCGATATTTGTATTTTATCATTATCTAATTATGTTATCATGGTTTCTGTTATTGTATTACTTTGTCGATGTGTTGGATTACATCAACAAAGAGCATCGTATACGAGAGGCATATCTGCTTACTCGTGATGCTGATAACGAGACATCTAAAAAGTTACACAATTGACTTACGCAGAAGAAATACGAGATACTGTCCACGTTTTTTGTTGAACTGATCACTTTTCTCGTCTAGTAAACTGTCGTCTGTATAAACTTATCGATCACTAATTTGATATCATATAAGACATACCCGTTGCATTACATAGTGTTGCTTTATCTTTATGTAGCAGGTTACCAAATAAGATGCATGTTCAGTACGAGTACACGTAATCAGCACATCTTCGCTGACTTGGTACCGGTGATTATGCGATTTGCCACACATGATATCAATATATCAAGTATAGAGCTTATGCATTATGACGTCACGTCACGTGACTCCCTACATAGGCTTCTATACATACAAATTTGACTTCCAATGGAACATTACTATTTCATGCACTCTATTTATGTAGAAAAACTTGTATATAGCTAAGCCAAATGGACGCATATATCTTTTGATAAGAGTCTAGTATAGGTTAACGGGAATATTCCCATTCTCGCATGGACTGAATATGATCAGATGATATAGCCAGACCGTCAAGATGGAGTACACTTTAAAATGCATAAGCCACTTTGTCCTAGTTTCAATGAATATGCACCCATGTATCCCTGTAACACAACCAAGTTGCCATATACTTGAGCCTACACAGAACCAATGCACCAACTTCTAGCATTCCAAGGTCCTTACATCGTCGTATTAGGAAAGATTCATAACAGCTTTTTAAAAAAAAATGCCATGGCGATAATACATTGTAATTTGTTACTGTTATCTTAATATCGTCTATAGAATATATGAAAGAACCGCACAAGGTTAAAAGACATAAGGTATCTCGGTCGTCTTATTCAAGTGACAATCCCTTTTTTGGCCAGAAGAGCCCGAGAGTTATGAGGCGTTTGGTATAAGTGGGATATAATTTTTTCAGGTCCTGCTTTTCCAGCGTCAGGACGACACGTTCCAGTAGTCGCGCTGCAGCGTATCGTTCATCTCATCGCGGGCATCATGTAGGCATTGGTAGATAGGGCCTAGTATGGAGACAAGAGGAATGTCTCCATAAGAAGTAAGAACCGAATAAACTTTACACAAAGATCCAACCAACCAAAATAAAACTAAAAAACCTACATCGAAGGGTTCGTAAGTTTGAGCATCTTTGAAGACCTCAGCCGAAATCTCATCAAAATCTGGGGGAAAAATCCGGTGAAAATCAAAAGAATCCTATAAAAGAATCTGAGAAAATCTCAAAAATTCTGCGAAAATCTTTAAAAAATTAGAACTCGAACTTATTTTTGTGGACTTGCAAACCCCTCGACCGACACACACCATGGAAAACTCTGAGGATAACCTTTTAAAGAAAGTTGCAAATCATGGTTGTTTAGCTAGAGAGAAAGGAAATCCCTCCGTAATCATGCGCTCGCTTTTTTCACGGTTATTTTTATTTTTATGAAACGTGTCTCTCAACTTGTGCTTTTTCTCCCACGCGTAATGGATTCTTATGAAAGACAACGATATTTGTGTCGCATCAGTGTACAACCACTTCCTCTTCCTTGTGATTATGAAAAATGATACTTTTGCTCTTTTGACAAACGACCATCGTTCGTAAAGGTTTCAAGTGCGCACATCGAATTCGTGACGCCTGATGCCCAGTTGTTTTTATCTAGTCTAAAACTATAGCGACCAAACCGCCATATTGTGCCCGTTATTGCCTGTACATGACCGAGTTAGCGCCTCCTGGTGGTCACTTCGGGTACTATACAAAGGGGCTGGTCGCCATATTGTGCCCATGTTTTTCAAATGTGTTCTGAGGAAGTCTGTCACCATCTCTATCATTCTCACTCAGTTGAAAAAGGCCACCTAGTGGTGCGTTAGCGTAGTCCGTGCAGGAAGGTTTGGCCGCCATATTGTGCCCAACGTTGGAGTATACCTTCACTTCGATATAACATCTAGCGCTTTCCAATTAAACGCCCTCTAGTGACAAGTTTAGGCAGGACATCTATCAGGATTATGATTTTTATAATCGATTAATATATCACAATGTTTAATAATTATCAGCATCGATGTATCCGTCATAATGTACGTTTTTACAGTAACAGAATTCAGCTGCTATTAGACTGTTAAATGCTTTAAGAAGGCACGGTTCTTGAGCAAAAGGATCTGAGTTATGTTTATAGCCAAGAATTGAATTAAGAATGGCCCCTGATTACAAGGGTAAGAGGGTAAGACTTTGATATCTTACCCCGTATATGCGTCGTCTTTCAACGTCCCGTAAACGTTTGCATAATCTCTAGGGCCCTATATGACTCTAGTTTGGCGACCCCCCTTGCCGTATATTCCATGTTTGTGGGCTGGTGTAATTTACTTTGGGTTAAGACGAGAGTAAGGGTCCGCAGATGTGCCATAAGTTAAGTTAAAAGCTCATAACTCTTGACATGTTGGTCTGGCGTCATGACCCTGCCTACCCCATAACTCGCTCTGCCCCGCACCAAGATTTAACACCCGCAACAGCAATTTTCTGTTTTTCTCCACCCCCTCAATCACCCAACATACATTAGCCCTTGATGTGGAATCTCTTCAATAAATCTGGCCCAGAAAAGCGAGGGAGAACAGAGAACGATAGGGAAGAGGGGGAAAAGTTCCAGACCAAGGCTTTTCTCGGCGCCTAAAGTCTTTTCTAAATAAGGTGTGAAACACGCGGTCAGAACTGTTGGCTAAACCGTAGTATTTAAAAAAAATGGAGAGGTAAATATAAAAATTTTCAAGGGAAATAATCAGTATTGGGGTTGAAAGGATATGAACTGATAGAAATGCTGTGATAAAACCAGTTATTAGCCGCGGGTATACTGATTTACATAACGTGATCTATCAGTTCTATGAGACAGTCACGAGAATAGCGATTTGCGTGTTTGAAATTTTTTCCCCAGTGCAATTCGTTTTTCTCGGGGTTGTGTAATAACATGAATTTTATTGAAGTTGGTCGTAATATGCTGACCGTGAGTCTGTTATATTGTTTTTTTTTTACAACTTTCACTTGGATTACTCGCAGGGACTATAGAGTGAATATGATTGCCAATCGCCAAAATGGTATGCCAGCGAGTCTGAATACACAGCACAGCGGTAGATTTGACACGTGTACGCGTTTTCGTGATGATGCATACATTTGTCAGTTCGACCTCTTTTTAGGCGCAGATTTTTTGAGCAACCTCCCCAAAAAAGGTGCAAAGTCAAACTAGTTTTATGCACTTTTAAAATGTTCCAAAATGGCGCTAGATGCTTATGCAATTCAAATATGACATCAAAACATGTCAGTGTTTCTTTTCTTTTGATACGTACATAAACACAGCGGGACACAAGGCAGTGATAAAATGCCACTTACCCAGCGGAAATGAATCCTATTTCTTTCCCGTCTGTATAAGGAGCTCCTTCGCGCACAGAAAAGTCTGACTTAAAAAAAGATGGTGTAATTACAAAGATAGCTCGTTCTGAACATTGCGTTCTTCCCCTCGTCTATTCCAAGCCAAGTTTTATATACGTTTACAAATGAAATTACTTCCTAGTCCTAGATAGCTTAGATCTTTTCTAGCTTCAAGTGTTACCCAGAGAAAGGCGCCTGCATTTCTGTATGACTGGTTTGATTTAATTATTGATTAACTTGGGCGTTATAAGATGGGGATCAGCACTATAAAGGATTAGAGGTAATCGTATCAGGCAGTTGTAGAGATATGGGGAAAAGCCTCTTTTTGGTAATCAGAGCCAAACGAATTTAGTCTATCCTTACTGATGTTCTGTCGCTGCTGCTTTTCAAATCTTGCCACTTGATCACTGAGGGGGGGAGAGGGACACGTGACCGTGCGTCGAGCTGTTATGTGCTTATTCCACTCGCCCGTGCGGGTAATACGCTTTTGCAATTGCCCGCCATTGTACGAAACCACCGGAGCAAAATATGCATGTTTAAAGCGATTATTCAATTGGGTTTTATTCGGCTAGACTACATATAACGCCATAGCGTGCGGTGCCTGTGACGCAGGCAGAATACATTATGCATTATTGGTATTGTGTAATACGCTTTTCCATTTACTGAAGAAGAAAGGAACCCTAGCTGACGAGGAAGTATAAACTCACTTAGCGGTTTAGTATAGAATAACAAGACTGACCATAATGCAGTTTGGCCACAGACCGAAGCACTCTCGGGATCCCGATGACGCGACGAGTAGCTCCCCGAGCTTTCGAGTCTCCGGGACGCTTGTTTTACTACCCCCTCTTACAAATTCATTTAATTAAATTAGACTGTTTCATTCAACTTAATAGGTCTGAATGGGAGATTTACGATGACGAATTTGAAAAATCATGAATTGTTTGAAGTGCTTTTGTTGGTACATCCCGACACTCGGGAAGCCTCGAGTACTGTTCCCCGTGGAGGACCAACATAAGAGTTTTGCTTCGCCTGTATAACTAAATAATATTGAACTTTATGGCTTACAGGGGTTGACTTAGACAAGGGGAAGGAAAACAGTCTTGGAAAAACACACTCGGGGGCTATAATCCACTTTGGTAGGGTAATGGAAGGCCCAAATAGGCACGTGTCCGTCTTATGGCGAATAAACAAAGGGCTGTATAATCAACGCCAGAGTTGCAGTGAAGGCAAAGGTGATAAAAAGAAAGAAAACGTGCAACGTAACGAGCCGAGAACTCTATAAAACAAAGGGCGAGCTACGACAACGCCCGCCATATTTCCTTGTGCGTATATTCCGGTCCACAAGCACCGTTGCCAGACTTTTAATGCTTCATTTAGCCTGTACATTTAGGTCCCATACCTTAAACGCGTACATGGTCTAATTATAATCTTCTCTCTCATCTTTTCGTTAAGGAACATATGTGGGGTTCCACCTATTGTGAAGAACCAGTTATTTAAGCCAGATTCTTCTTCCTCGTATTACAACACCAGAAGGGTATGCATTACAGCCTCCCACAGGTTCCCCTGGGTTGCCTTGGGTGGTTTTTAAATTGATTATCGTTAATTTGCATAATATACAATAAAATAAGGTAAGATTTATTTAAGGGCTTTCGGTGGTACACGCCTGGTTCATGTCATTGGTGGGTGCGGTTTTCTTCAGAGTTCACGGGGGTTGCGATTTATGCGTATACCTCCGCGTGCTTCCCGAGTTAGTCTGCTTGGAAAAAACAGACCCACGTGACTATACCACACATACTCGCAGTCTCATCGTTATGCAACCACCCCGATAACTAATTGCTGACTTGAGTGGCATACAGTCTCGTTAAAACTAATAAATCGTTAATATTAATGTATTTCTTCCCCCTTTGTTCGTATACATTCAGCCGTTCGATACCGGGCCGGGGAAGACTGGTCCACATTATGTGGAAAACATTTCCGTAATGGGCGAAACAGTGGGGCTTGAACCATTAATCAATAAACGTTCTATATTCATGAAATATTCATCAAAAAGAGGGGAAGAGAGCAGAGTCTTGTATCTGTAAAGTAACGATGAAAAAGGCAGCATTGATCCATTTTAGCTTTGTGGCGGGCCCTATCCTTTTGTTATGTCCAAGACTTGGCTACATAGGCGTCAACAGGGAAAGTACAATAGCGACTTGCGTCTGTCCCGTTCTAACGAAGCAACGGACAGCTACGTGATCATTCCTGCCACCACTTGACATGAAGCAGGAAATGGAACCCTATTCAGTACGAAGATTGTATTACTGAATATAGTGGACAAAAGAACATCGCCTTCTCTAAATCCTGGGCCCCTTATTTTTTTCATCTAAGAAATGCATTTTTTTCCCCGTGCAGGATTATCCAAGGCAGGTGAAGAAAGACCTTCACTTTTCTGCTGAGTTCATTGGACCTTTGTTTGTTTGCCACTTACATTTTTTTCCCCTTCCAAAAAGGGGCTCCTTACTGAGTATTACTGAGAAGCATACTGAAAAGAGGTTAGATTAAAACCAGTTAAAAGATGACCAAACAAGCAACTGTTAGGGCGGTTCAAGGAAACGCCCGAGTCCAGGCAATTTTGTTTCTAGCAGCGTCCATATATTAATTCCACAATTGTGATAAGCCTTACAAGGAGAGCCGGCCACACTTACCAAACAGGCGTTGATGGTTGGAAAAAAAATCGCCAGTTTATTTCTGGCAACTGTAGAATCACTCTGCCTACGTGAAGATCCTTGGTTGAAACGTTGCGTAATTATATGCCGCTCACTCGTATTGCAGTCGTAGGCAGGCAGGCAGGCAGGGAGGCTGCTGCATGTAAATTTAAATCGCTCTCGTCGATTGTCTCGTTAAGCCAAACTTGTATAACAAGCACCCCGCCTTTGTCGATTATGATTGGCAAATTGAGTCGTCGTCTTGGTAATCGAATTGGCAGACCTCTAAGTCTTTTCCTACAAGCGCGGTTAACGGGCATTTGAAAATGAGTTTTCCTACAAGGTGCACTTTTTTAGGGAGGAAAGATTGTATTTCCCCATTAAAATGGTAATTCGTTTTAGGTGCTGTACTGTTGAGACCTTAGTAAATTAGCGTGTCCCGCTCAGGTTTTCTCGTGTATATTTGCATTGAAATGAGCCCGCGTATGGCGGATAATTACACCGTAATTTTACAATTAGTTCCACTTGCTCCAACTTGTTTCAACTCCTTTTTTTCCCCTCCTCAACCGAACTGGTGCTAAATAATAGCAAAGCCGCATAATTATGCTGCTCACCTATACACATGGTCTGATATGTAACTGTTATATCCTATCCTTGCGTTTTTATGTCGAAAATATTCCCTTACTTATAGTCGAGGGGAAAAGGGTATAATTAAAGCAAAATAATTGGCTCCCCTTGGTGAATTTATTAATGGGTGTTTCCTTAAAAACAATTCTCACGGGGTTCGTGTCAAGCTGGTCTAATTAGAGGTTTAAATTTTCCTATTCGAGTCGACTGAAAACGTGGGCTTTTCGAAAGTGCATAGAGGTTACACACAGAAGGGAAGAAGAGAAACTTGAAAGAATCTGATGCTATCGCGATGGTGTCTCTGTTCGATTTGAATGGAACGGCTACTTGGACCCATAAAAACATCAGCACAGTCATAAAATAAATCTGAAACCGAATGACATAAAAATCTGCTCTTTTCCAAGAGGTGAAGGAAAAAAGTGTTAGTAGGGGAGGACCGGGGGAGGGAGGTAGAAAAAAGTTTGTCACATTTCCTGCGTGCTATCAGTATAAACGCCAACAACTCGTAAACGTCAATGTTTTATTTATGCTAAGGACAACCCTCGTTTTGTAAACACGCAGAACGCATAAACATAAGCAGCGGTAACTGTTGTTCACGGAGAATACTGAACATCGCCTTGGAGTTCCTTTTCATAAAAAAAGAATCTTTGAACTAGGATTTCATACTGTGATTGCAACGCCACCTAGATGTATCTATACCCAAAGATAAATATCATATAGGGATCACAGTAAGGTCTAGAGAAATAGAGAGATTGTACCCCACCATGCGTGAAAAAAGATCGAATGAATCCGGATCGTTTATTTGGCGAACAGAATGAAAGGGGGAGAAGGAGAGGATCACTATGAGGTTTAGTGGTAATCTGGCAACGTGTGGATGTGTTCTCACGAGGAGGGCAATGAATAGCCACAGTGGACACGGGGCTGCTTGTCCCCCCGCTGAGCTGCTGATGATTGGAGCTGCGCTGAAAAATGTCTGCAACACTCTTCATCAGTTTTGTAATATATATGAACACGAGCCAGGAATCTTTCTTGTCTGGTTGGGTCCCTCTCTCCTTCCCTTTGGCAGCTTCACTCATCAACAATGGTACAGTCTGTTCCCCCCCAAAAAAAGGGTCTACAACAAGAGACAAAATCATCCAACTTTTCTGCTTATATCTTTAACAGGTTTTACTGGATAAGTACAAAAATTTACGTGAAGATTAAAGTATTAATTAGTCATGTAACCTCAAATTCTCAGTTATTTAGAGCCATTAGTTTAACCAGAATCAAATCTTGAAATATATACCAACGCGCTGTACTTGTGCCCTTTGTATTTGGAGCAGACTGTACAGGGTGTCGCAACACCTGCGGTCCCTATCCACAAACCCAGACCTGCGCTTAAAACCTTGTGTTATTATATATATAGTCACATATTCTGAAACATTCATGGAGATGTTTCTACGTTACTTGTTTCTTTTGTAGCAGAGTATGTACATCTAGATAATAGCAGCTGCTTGCAAGCCCTTGTGGGTCTTTCCAGTGAGCCATGACCACAAAGGCTAAGCCAGCGAAATCGAATGAACAAAAAAGGAACTGGAGAGGGCAGTGGAAACAGCAAAGGTTAATCTACTTGAATGTTACATGCTCCCCAGGCAATATATCGACCACACAGCACCATGTTCCCAAGTACTGGCCATACATGATCAAATAAGTGAACAGGGCAAAGGGGGGAGAAAAAGTAGCAACATAAGGAAATCTCCTATGGGAATCAAGTCCTAGGAGTATTGTGTGGAGTATACTGCGTATAAAGGAAAATTGGGTAAGAATTCTATTACCACCTACTATCCCTTTCATTAATAATTTATCACAAAGAATGTTGTAAAGATGTATATATACAAAGCCAATCTCGTAAATAGCCCGAAAGCAATCTACATATGTATAAGGGATGAGCTAGTTTAGAAACGCGTCGCGCTTTTTTCCCCTTCTCTCTATACATGTACGTGAATTGCCTGTGCGCAGTAATTTGTTCTCGTACTTTAATCGTCTTTAATCTGCGTTTCAGCAGTACATTTGCAAACAAGCATTTGAATAATAAGCAAGTGGTCGTGTGCCAGGAATCTTCTTACCATAAGGGAAAATGATAAGGCAGTCGTCATCATCGAAAAGTCCAGTTCTAAGGTGTGTTTGGTTATAATTTCTGACCCTCTTTTTGGTATATTTTTTTCTCTCCTTTCTTACGACAGCATTAGCCAGGCGATAAATTTTGCTTGATGATGGAGCGTAACCGGATCCATCACATTCATGTGCTGCCCCTCTGTAATTATAGCCAGCGATGCATTTTCAATGTAAGCGTTTAAGAGAGAGCCCCTTCCCCTGAAGAAATCATAAAACACTAGAAACTACACGAAATCACTAAACATTCTCCTCCCTTGTCAAAATGGCTGCAAGTAATAAAAAATAAGATGGAAAAAACTATGTATGCAGATTCTGTAAGCTCCTCACCACTTTGGGCCATTAACTGCAACAGTGTAATTCCGTGATAAATGTGAGGCAGCATTCCAGAAAGGCAGTACTTTTTCAGTGTCCATTTAAGGTTAAGTAAAAATTATACAGCCAGGATGTAAACCTGCTAGCTAATGCGCATACTTATACAAGCTCTACATTCTATGTGGAATATCCGTGGAGCTAATTGTTACAATCATATAATGTGCATTTCATGTAGCACAGATTACGTTTGTACAGGTTAAGTTCATCAAATTTAAGATACGAACCAAGAGGCTTGCAGAATCTGGCTGACGAGAACGTTCATTGATCGTCAAATGACCAGTCTGAATGTTGTTCAGTGCTCGACAAACCGACCACTTTGAATACTGAAAATGCTGAAAAAATGCGATGCTACATCTACTTGCAATACGAAGTTCGACTGCAGCTTTTCGTAGAACATTCCCTCGCTTTTCAAGTTACCATAGTGGTGATGGTAAAAGAAAGCGTTAAGGAACTGGGAAGAAAGCGTAATGTTACTTTGCACTTAAAAGAGGGGAGCTCACTACAGTGGAACGAGACATGCCTTGGTATATAGATCGATGGGTTTAGTGCAGTAGGGCTACTTTTGGTCGATGCGTATACTTGCTTGACTCCCTCTCAGCGTGATTTGGTTCCAATGGTTTAGCTTTCGTTTGAAAGAATTTTATATAGAACACAGATAGATGGATAGATAGATAGATAGGCAAAACACGTTAGCTCTTGTTAATGCCCAGTTATATACTTGTCGAACATGTTTAGCAAGTTGCAAATTCTATCGTATTAACTAATTTACAGTTTGCAACCTACCGACAACAACTCTTCTTCCATCTGTCGAATACGACTTGAATACATTGCGCCATTATTGCGTAAACCTTCGTATACAAGCCTGTCCTTCGTAACCATGTGGTACTGTTTATTATACAAGACTATATCTTACATTGCGTACACAAAGGTACTCAAAACAGATCAACAGTGCTTTTGATACCTGAGTTGCAATAACGATGCTCCTACTAGATCAGCTTATACAAAAGGGTTGTTAAGAAGGTAATGAGACTTTAAAGACGGAAGACGACTTGCATTGTGCTGCTATGGTGCCGGCAGCTGTTTCCAGTTTATTTTATCAATAAAGTGAGCTGCTGACGACTGGGGGGCGCGACAGGCAAATGGAAGGTAATTTTACAGGGTATTCAGTTGACAATAGGCGATTGAGCAATGTCAGTGTGCATCAGTAGAAGTTGGCCCAAGAAAAAAAAGGTGTCCATTAAAGGGAGCGTGTCTTTTTACATAGCGCGTCCCTCAAGGGCAACCAATAACTCGGTAACGTGGCAGCTGTCTTTTCCTATCATTTCCATCCTCCCGTGTCTTCCCTTTTTTTTCCTTACAGCAGTTTTTAAGTGTCGGACAGAATTCTTATTGTTTAGGAAAAAAGAGACCTGTTGGCCTTAAACGGAAATTTTAGGCTCAGAATGTGACAGTTCGACCTTTTCTCCTTTTCCTTATAATTTAAAGAAAAAATTTCATTTGTAACTTAGAGAAAATTGCTCCAAAGTGTTGGTACTTCCTTGTTAAGCCTCTTCCTCGCCTCTGCTTTTATTGGGAGACTCCTGATTGATTGATTAAGAGCCCATGAATTGATCGCCTAGTAAATTGAAGATTATACACTTTGAAGCTATCTGGCAACCCTGCGTCATAGCAGACGCTCGCGTCCACTCTTAAACGAATCGTTTTTTGAGACTGAAATTCAGTTCCGTTACTGTACAAACAGATTCTAAGCTACTGCATTAACTTAAAACGTTATAAAATTAACTTTTAGCTATACTGATAACCTTCCATTTTAAAAGCAAATTTCAACATACGCACAGTTATAAAATTCAATAAATCTTCAGCAGAACAAGCAGTACACGTAAGTGTTATAAGAAGTACAATTTGAAAGTAGACTCATACGAAGTGGATAATAATTCTATCTTGTCTTTCAAACTTCATTTTTATTGTTGGGGTAAAAAAAATACTTGTAATGTAATTTATATCGCGCTGTGACGTCGATGTCTCCATAAAAGGAAAACTATTTCACGTTTAGGCATTGATGTATCATTGTTTTCTGTCTTATAGGCAATTAGAGAACAAGTTGGCGAGAGGAATTTTTTCTCCCTTTTCCCATGAATCGGTGCGTAACGTTTTTGCAGCGTGGGCTTCGCAGGCCGCGCGAGACCACTGCGGCGCCCATAAATCATACACGGCTCGACGCTTTGCTGATTTGCATTTGCATCACAAAAGCCCGGCACCTAACATTCAACCACCGTACCCAATTCCACTGCGTTACGGCTCAACGCACCGATAAGAAAACTGCATCAAATTCTCAATGCCTCCTCCTCCTCCTCCCGACTCCATGGAAAAACACCTTCCACTACCTCCCCCACTACGGGTCGTCTGTCACCATCTAGTAACCGTACACCACTTGACATAGAACCTACTCATAGATATTTACGACACCAGACACTTGTCTTCAGAAGTTCCTTTCTCACAAGGATTCACAAGTACAAGTTCAGAAGTTTATTCCAGCAATTTTGTGCAGTCTACCAAAGAAAGCAACCAACCTTTGACATTGAATATCAGCAAAACTAATAGTTTGAATAGTTTGAAAATTGGAACGTAGATTCTAGTCTAGAAGGAGATATTTCAGGCAAATTTACTTTGTTAAAGAGATACAACTTTAAAAGTTAGAAGGAAAAAACTGCGAAGTCGTTGTCTTATGCAGTACTCATTGATGACTTGATAGATTACCAAACACTCGTTTTCAGAAGTTCCTGTTTTCACAATGACACAGACATAGTTTGAAACGTATAGAAGGTAATTGGCAAATGCAGTTCTCGTATACGAAGAAAAGCGATGCACTGTATGTCTATGGTCCCTCACGAAGTGCTAACCGGTATACGACACAATGGAATTAAGCAAAACGAGCACGCGAATTGACACAACAATGGCTGCGATATTCGATCACTGGCAGAAGACGAAGCATCTGGGAATTGTACTCTAGTTTGTGCATGTCAAGGCAGGAGGAAATGCTACACATGACGCTTTTGTGTTCGATGTGACTTAGCACTCGTGTCTCCAGTTACGAGTTGGCAAATATTGGCTCCTTGTCAGGTTTCCTATAATTAAGCTGCCATGCATGAGATCATCACTGCAACTTTTTTTAATTATTATTGTTTTTCTTCAACTCGAGAAAGGGCTATGTGTGTGTGTGCATACAGAAGTTATTTCCAGCGATTACTCATACGCAGCTCTTTTAATATTTCTAATGGGTTGTATATGCACCGTTAAAGAAACGCGCGTTTCTTATCGTGCAAATCAGAAAAAAGTAAATTCCTGTGTTAGAAATTAACAAACTAGAGAGGCTGGAATACTGTCATTTTAAGAATTTTTTTGAAATTCTCATTCTCTTTCTTGAAGTCTTCTTCTTTGTTTGGATCTTATGATCGTGCACAGTCTAGAGCAACAAAAAAGGGTTCTAGCTGGGGGAAACGTTAATTGCTTATTACTCCTACACTTTCGAAGATATAGCGACCCAAAAAATACTGGATGTAGACCTGATAGTACTTAATACACTGTTTAAGTTTGGTTAAAATCAGTTTGTTAGTTTAGCCAAAATAAAATCCTAAAAGTCGAATTCTACCACATGTAAGAAAGGGTTAACAACGTCGCAGCGCTCTGGACTTTGACACTTGACAGCAGCAACACCGTTTGTTTGAATCATCTGAAAATTTACACTTAGATTCCAGTAAACAAGAAGACACTCAGAACAAAATTTCATTCTTATCTAGGCATAACTTTTAAAGATACAAGCAAAAAACCTAGAAGCCCTTGTCTTTAAGCCGTGCCCTTCTTTTGTGTGGTAGACTTGACAAACTACAAGGGAGGTGTTGTGTTGCAAGGAATTGGTATTGTTGTGTATGTGGAGGGCGTTGCGTGATATTGTTTTCTTGTCTTTTATAGGCGGCCAAGATGCACTTCATCTTGCTGATGAGGCGTGATGCCGTATATTAAAATGTGCCTTGATGATGGAGCTCCTTGAAGACAATGGACGGATGTTGCACGGGTATCTCATTAGAATGCGAGCACGCAGCCTTTTTCCAGCGAGATGCAGGGGGGGCTGAGACTCGAGTCCCTCCTTTTTCGCAGCTTTTGTATAATCAACCATATACAACATCTCTCAGATGAAACACTTTTTTATTCATGAGACACTCTTGTTGGATATGAGGCAAGGAATTCGCCATGAAAGGCATCCAATCGAGCTAATGACACCTGCTCACGAGATACTCAATATATATACTCACTTGGTATGATTGCTTTCCAAAAGAGTTGCTTGCTTTCAATGAATTATCGACACGAGCTGGGGTTTACTCGCTTTTTGCATTATTCATACTGGGTCTTAATGATTATCGGCCTAATGGTAGTTGGTGGTAACCTGGGCGTCCCGTGAACAAGTAGCGCCAAACCTCATATCTTTCAACCTTTAGCTAAAGCCACCCGGGGGCAGCTTTAAGCCTATCAGACTCCACAAGAGCCCAGAGATCTTGTTATTTTTATGCAAATTCGCTGTACTCGCTATACTGAGGAAAGCTTACCGTTAAGTCTTTGGTGCGCACCTTATTTTAACCGTTTCAGCAACATTCAACGCCATCTATTAACTATAGATATATACAACATAAACAACTTTGACGTTTCTACTTTTCCTTAATCTTGACGTTAGCTAAGTGTTTTTTTTATTCAAAGTAAAATAAAACGCCGCTATGATTGTATTATTATATAACAATATGGGTAACATAACATAACAAATTGCTGGATAAATTTGTTAGTAATATAAACTTATATTATAATGTGATAATAATAACGAAATTAGTAATAATGATATAATCGTATAATGATAGGGTGGAATAGTGATAGTAATGTATAATGTAGTAGAGATTATTAAAAATACTATCAAAATAGCTGTTAATTACTGTTTTCGTTTCGCCACCTAGCGGTGTGAATTGAAACTACATGTACCAAGTTCGATAAACGGTTGGGCATAAACACGTGGTTCAGTTCAACCAGACTAACTTTGAAATTTCACCTTGCGCTGAGGTTCACGTAGCCCTGTGTCTAAAAAATTTAATTCATTGATAACTGCTGTAGCTATTTTACAATCATATTACCAAAATGGAAGATTCGGGAGCCGGTTTAATGCTTAACCTGACAACGAATAAACAGAAAGCACCGAAGGTGATGACCATATTTTGGATTTAGTCGTTCTTCTGTTAACTAATGTAAACAAATGTTTTTTTTACAGGCTGGCCCTACAAGAGCTAGTACTGCTGATGAAGATAATTCCCCGATGGTGTCGTTCGTGTCAAAACCTCGCAAAGCTGCTATAGGCGGGCCGGTCAGTAAAGTCAGACCTAAACCCAGCTTCGTCAGAGCCGCAACTACTCGGAAGGCTACTTCGACGTTGACTTCGTTAGTTAAGCCAGCTGTTACTCCTGCAGTCGCCACGATTGTTAGGAAAGCGACTGCCAAACCCAAAGATGCAGAGAATACACAACAGATTCAAGCAGAAGGCAAACTTTCTCGATCAGCACAGTCAAAGAAAGCTGGGAAATCTGGAACTGGGAAGTCCTCAAAGCCCTTCATCTCGTCGCTGTTTCACAAAAACCCCGAGGTTCCCGAGCTGGAAGTTTCGACAGTGGAAATGGAAAGGCAGGATGTCTTCTCCAAACTAAAGTTCTCGTCTCTGGACTTGCACGATCACTTGGTATTTAACTGCCCGTTCAGTAAAACTACGGATTTCATTAACAATTTTCACACATAGAAAGCCACTCTGGAAAAGGATCTGTCGCTTACGCAAATGACCGCCGTTCAATCTGAAGCGATTCCCGTCATCCTCAGCAAACGGGACACTCTCGTGAAGTCGCAGACGGGAAGTGGGAAAACGTTGACGTATATCGTCCCCATAGTGCAGGTTACAAGTCTCATTTAGAGGACATCAAATGACTCGCTATAACAAGTGTTGATTGCAGGATCTGCAAGCTGTTCGTCCCAAACTCACACGCTCCTCGGGTGTATTTGCGTTGATCATTGTTCCGACCAGGGAGTTGGTATTGCAGACATATAACTGGTTTATTAAACTGGTTAAGGTTAGTTATTTTTCAACATTTGCTCTCTATCAGTTTTATAATAATTTTGCATGCTGAGTTAAACTTATCCGTTCATTTAGCCGTTCACGTGGATTGTCCCGGGCTATTTACTGGGTGGCGAAAAGAAGAAATCAGAGAAGGCCCGTATTCGCAAAGGTGTCAACATCTTGGTCTCAACTCCTGGGCGACTAATGGACCATCTGAGCAGTACGAAGAACCTGAATCTTGGGCACTTGAAATGGTTCGTCCTTGACGAAGCGGACAGGACCATGGAGATGGGATACGAGAAAGACATATCGAAGTATTTGAATCTTTCGAGTTATTACTATCTAACAGATGATGAGGTACTGTACGTAACATGTATGTAATCTACTGTAATTACATGATCTATTATTACTTTTATCCGTCTTAGTATAAATTTATAGAAATTCTAGTTAATTCAGAATATTAAATATTAATTAACCTTTATCTTTGGCGTTAAATATCCGTCCTATTTTCTTAATAACTATGCCAAATGTTTATCCTTTATACCAAGTCGTTTAATATCACAATTTTGGCGATACCAAAGATACGTTACAGTATATCGATTACAATCCTTGATATCGATGTAGTATCCTTATCAATAGTGAAATTCTTATTGATTCGTTATGTCTATTTATCTACATTTCTGTATCGTTATTGATATTAACAATACGATAGATCCAGAAATTTTCATAATATCAATATCATTGCATTATCAATACTCGAAATCCGTATCGATACTTTAAGGATACGATATATCAAAGCTAAAAAGCATCCAAATATCGGAGAGCCCCTGCGTTTGAATAAACCATTCAAATTTAACCCTTATTTCGCCACCAATACTTTACTATTAACAGTTACGTGTAATTAATTAAAAATTAATTCAATTAGTTTATAACGATGTATGGGGCTCGTAGTAACAAGTTCTAGAGTCTTAGGATATATAAACATTGAATGTTTAATGAAATTATTTTGATGTCGATCGTCTCGCTTATCACAAGCCAAGGATTCCATTCTGTACTGTGAACTGACTATATTCTATTTCTTCATTTATCTTGAAAGGATTGTAGGTATCATCAGGCAACATTTCGACGAGCAACAGAAGGACAAATCCGCTCTGCAGACCCTGATGCTCTCGGCGACACTTTCAGCCGCCGTGGAGAAGCTGGCCGGCCTGACGCTGAAGGATCCGGCCCATATCAATGTCTCGGAGGATGATTCCTCTGGAACTCTGGTTACTCCGACCAATCTGAAGCAGTACTACTCGGTCATACCACCCAAGCTGAGACTCGTATCTCTTATTGCCTTTATAGTCTGGAAGTGCACGGTATGTTAAAACGAATACTTTTATATTGATCACTATCAAGTAATTAAAAAAAAATATTGTATTTTTATAGACAACGCCGGAGAAGAAAATGCTGATCTTTATGTCGACGCAGGATATGGTGGACTTCTATACGGAAATCTTCGGCAGGGTAACCATGACATTTTTCTTCATAAACATAAAGTTGAATGTGTAGTATAATAACTATAACACTGTTGATATAAACTTGATTATAATAGGGATCAAATGAAATGCTTGTTTAGTATCTATACTTAATGAAGTAATCAATTTAAAGTTTTTAGCATAAAGTTTAATGTTGATTGTTGATGTTTTATTAGCTGGTGCGCAATAATAAGGACCACCCCGAATGGAAGATTAATTTCGCGCAGCTCCACGGCAGTATGGCGCAGAAAGTAAGTCGCATTTTAGTTTCTTCAAATCCAGAGATTAATTAGTTGGAAATTAATACGATTAATTTAAAATAAATTCAGTCATTGGTTGTTTGAGTAATCAAAATGAGTGAAGTGGGACTAAACGCAGTCGTACCATAATTAGTGATTCGTTAGGCCTCCAGGTGGCGTTCGCTGTTTGCCGGAGAAGCAACTATGGCGCGTAATTTACATATTATGACATTATTTAAATTTACAGCATTCTCACTTTTTCAATACATACAAACATAACTTGCCAAGTTGTAATGTTACATCATACATTTTGTTAATCAAACTTGAGTCTGATTTGCTGAAATGCAAGATCCCTGTTCAGTGTTGCTACTTACCTTACAATAACATGAGTT
>JAIQCU010001497.1:0-19746 GCA_022114935.1 Leptestheria dahalacensis
GATAATAAATTAGTTTCAGATTTAGAGTAGAATCATATATTGCTATTGCTTACCTTCTTAAAACAGTTGTTTCAGCTGCAGTATTCAAATTTCTAAGACGAGTTTGAGCGATTCGAGAGAGAGAGAGACGGTCTAGCAATGGAAGCTAGATGCAGGGATTCGAAAATGTGGTCAGAGTGACCACTTAGGCGTTCGAATATCATTTCTGCGTCGAGTACATCATATGAACGCTAGGTGACACTAGTGTTGATTATATTAAAAAGTAATTAATACAATAGAATTACTACTAAATTACTAAAATAATTAGATATCATAGAAGATTTTATGAAAAATTTAGAGCTTCTTTAAAGCAGCTACTCCAATTTTCAAAATTAAAAATATATTTAAAAAGGAATCGGATTGGGTAACGCTTAGTAATCGGATTAGCCGTTCAGGTAGCAGACGAATTCCCAAATTGTTATTACACATTAGAATTACACCACACGTGTCTGTTGACTATTGTACAATACAAAGTTGAGTTAGACTTAAGTAAATTTTGTAAAAAATGGTAATTAATCCCATCAGATTATCCAAATTTTTGATTTTTCAAAAGACGGCGTTAAAATTAAAAGAGTATTTGCCGTTTTTGTAGCCGAAAACAAAACGCTTCATCGACAAGAAGACAGCCGTCAGTTTCCACCTCGTCCACAGAAGTCAGAAAGATCCTCTGGCGGCCGACGAGAAAGCCCCGCAGAGAGTCCTCGTCCCAATCGCTCTGAAAGAAGAATCGCAAGAACAAGGAGCGACCGCACTTCCAGTGGTCCGTATTCTGTCGTAAACTCGGTGGTTTTCTCTTTAACAAGTTTGTTACTCAAACATCTTGTTTCAGGATCCTTTAAAGACAAAGGAAGAGCAGAAAAAGTACGGCATCTACTTTGACGATGATTACAACTACCTGCAGCATCTGCGGGAAGTCAATTACACGGCCGAGTGGGAGTTGGCGGAAGATAGTAAAGGGCAGAATAAAGTTTGGAAAGCTCCGCCTGCCAAGGACATGATAAAGGTATATCCACGTTTTTAATATGTCTCACTTTATGAAAATTAACTCTAGTCTTTCGTTACTAGGGTTGCAAGCTACAACTCCCGTCCTCAGTCTTTGAATCGGATGTTCAGGAGGAAGTTGGACTCCTGAACAAAGCCGCACCTCATTCGGGTATTTAACATTAGAACCAAGCGTTTTATCATCCAGTAACAAGTACACACCTTATAGGTCCCAGACTTGACATTGACCCCGATATCGCGGCGGCCCTTGATGACGACTTTGATTTTGATGATCCCGAGAACCAGTTGGATGATGATTTCATCACTATGGCCAATGGCGGAGACTTTGACGAAGAGTAAAATCGTTCAACATCAGAAGTATGCAGGTTACTTAATTGTTGTTCTGCATTGTAGGGACGAGGGGGATGACGACGACGACGAGTACGAAACAGTTGACGAAGACGAAGATTCTGAGGACGTGGATTCAAACGCAGCCGAGGGCAGCGACTTAGATGAAATCAATGACAAGTTAACTTTTTTGAGGAGCAAAGGTGCGAGGTTCTCCCCGACAGGATTCAACGACGAAGACTATGAAACAAAGTCCCGGTTCACCGAGTACTCTATGAGCAGCTCGGTGATCAAGAGAAACCAAGGGCTCACCCTCCTTGATGACAAGTTTGAAAAGGTTTGTATTGCCACACTCTAGTAACCTATAGCAAGCTTGTTATCTCGTGTATTATTGATACGTCCCAGATGTTCGAGGAATACGATGACGACGACATGGGAGCTCTTGACTGCGAGGAAATCGAGGGTCACATCAAGCCCGACGACCAGCGACTACTACAGTTGGCCAGGCAGTTTGAGAAGGACATGACGGAGCCCAGCAAATACAACGATGAAGTCGGCAAGAAGGTTCGGCCCGAAGTCGAGGGCCTCGTTTACAAGTACCTCCAGACGTACGATGAAAATGCACAAGTAGAGGAGGACGAGGAAGAAGACGACGAGGACCAAGAACCACAGAAGAAATGGGACTGCGAATCCATCCTCTCGACCTACTCGAACCTGTACAATCACCCGAAGTTGATTAAAGAACCCGCCCGAGCCAACGCCCTGCTGAAGATCTCGAAAAAGACGGGAGTCCCCGTGGATGTCTTGGGCAAACCGGGCCTGACCAAGAAGTTCCTCGACCAACTCAATGAAGCTAACGGACTAACAGCTTCCAAGGACAAGGATCAGGAGATGGAGACGCAGTCCATTCTCAGCACCCTGTCAACACTATCCGTGCGGCCGAAGAACGAGACCCCCGAGGAACGTAAAGAAAGAAAGCGACTTGTAAAAGACCTCAGAAAAGTATGAAATTCATCCCTTCTTTTACAATATTTAACCTTCTAAATATAAATACGTCAATATTAAAGAATATGTTGAAATTTCAATTATAGGAAAGACGCGTGGAGAAGAAGGCCAACACGCTAGCTTTCAAGGAGGAAAAGAAAATGCAGGAGAAGCAGACTTTCAACAACAGGAGCAACGTACAGGGACTGAAACTCGTATAATTATGGATTTACCTTTAACATACACTTACTTTTAATAATTATAACAATAATAAACAAAAAACACAAATTCTGGGTTCAGTTTTTTATCGTGTTGTTTATTTTGTACAACGTACACAAAATTTTGTCCAAAAAAAGGAGAAATTCAGAGGAAAGAGAGAGAGAGGAAAAAAAAGAACACAAAATTTGGGTAAATTTTTTTTTAAAGCGGCAGTTTTTCTTTTAATTCTAAGAACACAGAAATGAAATTCCGATTTCAAGACACTTTTCAAACAAAAAAGTAAATGTGGCGCCAATTTTTAAAAAAATTCAGAATAAATACACGGGCAGATTAAAACAAAATGCAGGCGGGATTTTGTTTTCAGTGCTTTTTGAGGAAAACAAAAACTTCATAAAGAGGCAAGTGATGTGTGCATTGTTTTGGTTCTATAAAAAATGCCTGATGTTAAATTTCAGCGGAAATGTAGAATAATAAGAGAAAATTCCGGAATATGTGGGCGCGAGCTAGAGGCGAATTTTTCTAAAAAAAGAAAATTCTAGCTAAGTACTTGGGGTGATCCCTCCGATACCGCAGCGTGCACGAGTATTTCAAATTTTTAATTATAATTCTAATTATAATTTTCCCAAATGGTTTTTGGCACTAATGCGTGGATGATCATGCTCCAGGTCTTTGGGGGAGGGAACAGTTGCCGCCATTAATTTAAAATCTATTTTGTTTCGCCTAATTTCAATCTTTTTGGTAAATTTTTTAAAAAATCTTGTTTACATCTCGTCAAAGCTCGCCGCCGGGGGAGGGGGGAGAGGGGAGATTTTTTTTGAAATATTTCGTCCACTTGTATCGGAATTCTGAAATTTATTTGCGAAGTTTATCTCCGTGTGTGTGTCTGTGTTGTTGTTTGTTTTTTATGTGAATTTTATTTTAAAATTTGTTTAACCCTTAATTTTTCTGCTTGGAGCAGGAAGCGCAGCAGGATACTAAGTAGTACTTTAATTTACACAGTCGGGCCTGCACGACCAGATGGCAGTTTTTGAATTTATCCACGCAGCTGTCTCCTGTCAATATTTCATCAAGGGATTAATTAAACTGTAATCGATAATTTTGACGTTCTGAGGAGTTTTAGTGTGTAAACAGGTGAAGGGATGTTACCTGAGGTCGAGGAAGAAGTTTCTGAATTCAGTTTGGATTCCAGTTTGGCACTGTTCTTCTTCTTGGAGGATTTGCTGGTCGATTTGACGCTGGATGTCTCCGTCTCGGCTGGAACGTTGACCGTCTCTTTGGGAACGTCTTCCGCATCAGCGACAACTACTGTTTCAAACAAGAATGAATTACAATTTTGTAAATAATTTAGTTATTGACACGTGGCAGGCAGATTACAGCGATTGTTTCTTATCTAATGGATGGATACCTTCATTGCTTCCAGGGCATGGCCTGGGATTGCAGGCCTGTCTCAACAGGGGCTTCTGATCTTCTTTGCAGTTCTGGCTGGGCTGCTGGGTCGAGTCGAGGCATTTGACTTCGCGGCGCTGGGCGCCGGTGCCGCAGGTTACCGAGCACTCGGACCAGTCGCTCATATACCACTGGGGCAGGCAGGCGCCCAGGTTGCACTTGCGCTGCGAGTCGGGCCTCTCGTTGGCCGGGCAGTGCATGTCCAGACCGACGCGGTATTGGCCTCGCATGAACGTCAGGCACAGTACCTCGCGAGTCTGCGTTCCTTCGTCGCAAGTAGCCGAACACTAAAACACGATAACAGATAATTAATTTTAACACTAATAGTATCTTCACGCTAATCACTGCTAATCAGTTTTAACTAAAGTATTTCCGAGTCTCTTTAATTAGTGAAAGCAGGTTAAGTTGAATGAGCTTCACACGGTTTTACAGATTAGTATGTTAGTCGGTATATAAGCTTCATTAGCTAGCACCGGTCGATTAACTAATAGATTAGCTAGCTAGCAAGCCGACTAAAATGATAGCTAAAACAACTTACGTGACTCCACGGCCCGGCGAACCACTTGGCGTTGCAATCCTTGTTAGAGACACAGGTGCGGGTCGATTCGGGTCTTTTGGAAACTTCGCAGCTTTCGTCGTCCGATCCGGCGCAATGGACCTGGCGTGACTGGATTCCCGTGCCGCATTCTTCGGAACACTGGGTCGTCAACAGAAGATGGTTAATTGAAATGCTTACGACAGTAGTTAGTTATCGATAGCCCAGCAGACTTGGTGGGTAGTATAAACTAGCAGTGAAATTGCAACTTGCAAATTAGTAGGTAAAATGTAAATGGTTGACTAATTTAGCCAAGCAGCTACTAACTAGCTAGCTGTTTGATCGACTGATTTCAGCTGCCAATTAACTAACTAGCTGAGCTATACCAACTTACTGGTATACTAACCGGCTACATGCAAGTAACTAGTTTGATGCACAGAAGTAGACTGACTGACTCGACTGAATAACTAACTGAATTAGCAATTAGCCTAACCGACTGATTAATCCTACAGCTGCTACTACTACTAATAATTCTAGCTAATTAATACTAGGAGTAACTAGCTGTACTAACAGTAACAGCAATAATAACGATACTAATTAACAGAGTAACTGACTATCCTAATCAATCAACCCAACTGACTGATTAGCTAGCATTCACTAAGGAACTAGCAACTGTAAGTAACTAACCAACGAATCAACTAGCTTAGGCTTTGACCACATAACTAATCAACTAACTACGGCTAAGTAACTAGCTAATGAATTAACTTGCTAATTAGCCAACTAAGGTTTTGTTTAGCTAACTGGTGAACCTAATATAACTAAACTAAGACATTAACTTGATAATTACCTGACTAGCTGAGGCTTTGACTAACTAGTTAAGGCTAACTAAGAGACTTGTTAACTAAATGCAAATCAAGTCAGGTAGCTAAGACTGCTAACTAGGCCAACTAGGTATCACTAGCTACGGATCTAGCATATCTAGCTAGAGGAGATTTACGTGTCCAGTCCAGTCCGTGTAGAACCAGGTGTTGGTGGAGCACGAGCCCATGTCGCACACTTCGCTGCCGACGGGTTTCTCTGCTACGGGGCAGTCCGACTCGGTGACGTTGCGTCCGTCGTGAGTGATGCACTGCACTCGTCGGTAGCGCATACCCTTGCCGCAATTGGTCGAGCACTGAAAGGGAATTCAAAGCCTTGTTGAGCATGGACTAATCAAAATAGCAAGCCCTAGGCTATTCAACTAACTAGCTGACTAACCATTAGGATAAATAACTAGTTAATTAATTAGTCAAAGAGCTAACTAACTAGTTCAACAGCTTACTAACTTGACTAAAGACTTACGAGAACTAGAACTAGCTAGCTACTGAAAAAAGCGGCTAACTAGTCAACCACTCAGCTAACTTTTCAGCTAACCAACTCAATTAAAAATAACTGCTAAGTAACTAGTTGAACAGCTAACAAACTTAACTATCGACCTACGAGAACTAGTATTAGCTGTTTACTGAAAAATATAATTAAGTAGTTAAATAATCAGCTAGTTTTTAGCTAATTAACATATCAACGATATATGAGAACTAATTAGATGGCTACTGAAAAAGCAAACAGCTAATTAATCAGCTAGTTTTTTTAGCCTAACTAATCAGCAGCTAACTAACTTAACTAAATAGCAAATCAGAACTTGAATTAGTTAGTTAACAAAACAACTAACCAACTAACTAAATAACTAACTTTCTAAACCTAAAAATAACAGTTAAACAAGCTACTTAACAGAATAACTAACCAAACTCACCTCTTAGCTGACTTAGTAAACTAGAACTAAATAGTCCATCTTTATAATCCGATACCAAGAATAATAATAGTAATAGTAATAATAATAACAAGACAGGAAATGTGAATAGATAATAAACAGTAACAACGGGGCCGGACAGTGTCACCTTGCCCCAGTCGGACACTTGCCACTTGGCACAGGGCGCCAAATGACACGGCCGGAGAGTCGGCAGTGAAGGAGGCGCCCCCAGACAGGCTGCTTCGGTCACTTTCATCGTCAGCGTGGGCGAGATTTCTTGTTTGCAGGCAATCTCACGCGTCTGCACTCCGTCGCCGCACGACACGCTGCAAGCACTCCACTCGGTAGGAACCCATCTGATAAGAACATAACCATAACTGATCTTATCGCAACCAAAACATTTCCAAGTCTGATATTTCTGTATGATATCGATATTATATGTGGATGATATCGACTATTTATTCCAGTTCCTACTTTTCACGAGGCGGTGATTCACTCTTTTCATAAACGTAATCAACAAACTTATTCCTAAAATATCAAGTTATAAAAATATATGAAAGTATGATATAACGATAATATCAACTTGAAGATTGATACTGAAGTGATACGTACTCAGCCGGGCAGGGTTTCGTGTTACAGCGCACTTGTTCTGGTTCCGGACGGTCGTGACAGCGCCGGTCTGGAACTGGAACCTGGTTGTCCTCTCTGACGCAAATCAGCAGAGCAGTCTGTACACCTGTATTTGATATTATCAGATTGAATATCGGTATCAGATACAAATACGGAGATCATCACTTACCAGATCCGCAACTTTTGGAACATTCGCTAAATCCCACGTGCTTCCAGACCGTCTTTCCTTTCCTGGAACGTCTGTGGTAACCGTTACCATTGGTGTTTCCGTTACTGTAATCGGTATTCGGATCCGTGCTTTGCAAGTCCGGGGTAGATTTCGGTCCGGAGGGTCTCTTGGGCTTCCGCGGCGAGTGACCGAGACTCCGCTCGTCATTTGCCGGCACGATAGCCGACTCTGGCGGACTGTCGGCAAACTGCGGGACGATACCGAGATGAGCTAAGCTGCCGCTGGAACTGAGCGAGGAGAACCCGGGACCAGCTGGCGGCCCACCCGGTTGGAAACTGGGCGATACGGGGCCCGCTCCAGGACTGGGGAATGCTCCAGGTGCTGGAACGCTAGGAATTCCAGGATTGGGAAGTCCCAGTGGTAGCATGTACTCGTATTTGATTCCAGGATTCAGTTGTTGGGCTATAACCTGGAATACACGATTATAGTATATGATTCTTAATTCCTGTGTTGAATGTAATATGATTTGTTAATCCTATCTAATTATTATCTTACTACTTCATCCCATGTTCTCTCATGTTAAATGTAATAAAAGATGAGAATCGGTACTTACATTCTAAACCCTTGTTAATAAAATATAGTCTATGTATTTGTTTAAATGGCTAGTTAGATGGATAGATAGAGAGTTAGACAGATAGATGGATAAACAGACGATAGATAGATGGAAATATTGACAGATGGATACGTTGAAAGATAGATAGACAGGTAGATGGATAGATAGTTATATGGAAAGATGGACAGATGGATAGATAGAAAGATAGATAGAGAAGTAGTTGGATGGATAGACAGATGGATGGCCACACACAGATAGATGGATAGTTAGACGGATAAATGGATAGAGAGATAAAGAGATAGATAGATGGATAGATACATAGATATATATATAGATAGATAGATAGATATAGATAGACAGATGGACAGATAGATAGATACATAGATAGATAGATAGATAGATAGATAGATAGATAGATAGATAGATAGATATAAGATTCCCTGGTGCTTTACCATAAGGTCGACTGTTTCGGTCAAAGGTCCCTGACACGACACCAATTCTGGAGAGGAAGATTCCTGACGTCGGTATGAAAAAGAAGATCCGGCTGCTGGATAATCTCCGGACAAGTTGATGGCCCAATTGCCGTTGATGATAAACGAACCGTCAAAGGACCGGCGCAACGCTGCACGTGGTAAACAAAACCTTCTCATTACCCCCTTTTTCAAGTACATTCAATATTCTAATAGCAATAATAACAACTACTTAACAAACAGTAACCCCATAAGAGAAGGCAATCATCTACATGAATCAAAATCCGTTCTCCTCGGACAAGGACCGTTTTCTTTTAACGTCCAAAACCGGTCCGAAAAACAGGGAAGAAAATTAAAACAAATCCCAAAGTCATCGGAAAAATTTCGGAATAAATTCCAAAAAATTCACAAAAATCACACAAGGTAAAAGGAATATTTCTACATTTTTTGAGCCATGGTTCCAGGCTATAGGAGAAACGGTTAAATTTTAACAGACAAATAACAATAGTAATTCTAACATCAATCGTGGCAATGGGTTTCTTAAACCTTGGCCGAGAAAACTAATAACTCAATAGAAAATTACATCAATAATTATAATAATAATATCATCATAGAAAGGACATAATGTCATGGCCCGGGTCGGTTGATGATAAATTAAGACCTAATTAGTTTCCCACCGCAAGAAATGAAAGTACCGATTAATGCAAATACCTTGTTCCAAAGGGTACTGACAGGAAAATGGAAGTCTTTTTTTTGTAATTAAGAAAAAAGATAATTAAAAAGAGTCTGGACGTATAAAAAAACCAGCAAATCGAAAACGAGTCGCCGTTTGAAATGATCTAATTTCTCCTGTCAAAGTGCAAACGCACGTGGCGCCATGTTTTGTGTCTCGGCTGCAAGTCACCAAGCCTTAATGAGTCGCTTTTATCGAAACAAACTCGAAACTTTTTTTAAAAAATTAACCAATAGAAATAAATTTAAATAAACTCATTAGCAAACAGGGTTGACCAGTGAATTGCACAAGTTGAAAAAAAAAATGACGGGACTAAATTAAGCGATTTGATGGAACGTATAAAAAAATCGATCTGTCTAAAGTATCGATACTTTATTATAATCGATTTTAGGGGGGGGTGGAGGGGGTTTGTCAAGTAAGAATCAATTTAGTGGTAAAAAGCCAACCGATAATGGCGCTGGCCCNAAACGAGGAATATGGAAAAAGACTTAATGTACCTCGTTTCCCATAGTTGATATCCATTAATTCCATATTGATTCAGATCTAGGTACTGTAATAGGGATCGTCATAATTTTGAATTCGACGTGTAGGTTAACTTAATTTTTTAAAACTTAATTAACTAATTAAGGCGGTTGATTATTTTTCGAGTCGTTCAATCTGATTCCTGGTCTTTTTTTCATTCAATTATATTATATTAATTAATTGAATTATTTATTGCCCCTGTTTGAGTTGGTAGAATCTCGAGCAGGAAAAAAGGGTCCTGAAATTAATTTTCTAAACTTTAGGATTTTATTGTGGCTAAAGTATCAAAGCAATTTCCACGAAACTTTTCTAGGATGTCAAGGACTATCCAGTCTAGGTACAGTATTTTTTCGGCTGCTATATTTTCATAATTCTGGGAGTTATAAGCGAATAACTTTTCCCCAGGAGGGACCCTTTTTTTATTGCTCTAGACTGTACAGTCTCGGAAATGCGAGTACACGTTTTCCAGGGCGCCTGCCGTTCGGCGCGCACCAAGCGCATATCATGTCACAACTAATCAGAAACTACTTCGTCTCCTCACTTTTTTTATTTACGGAAAAATAAACCTGCATCGCTCAGCAGAATCCCATTCATAACAAAAATGCATTTCAATCAATCAATTTTCATAATTTAATATTTCAAACCGAGAGTAGCCCTTGCCCTTTTCACATTGCAAAGCTCGTAAATTAAAGTTAATTGCACTGAAGTTTAAGTTTAACATCATACGGTTTTTTTCCCGCCCCTTAGTATAGATATCAGCCAATACGAATAAAGTAAGAAAAGCGCGATTCAAATTTCGCGCGCGCGCTTTTCCCTATAGAAAACGGTACCGTGAAAAATGGCCGGCCATTCGTATTGTCCCACTAAATGTTTGCCATTGATAAAGAAGGTGAAATAGCCGGATGCTAGTGTGTGCCCTCTGCTTCAATGGGGATCTATAAGCGAGCCCAGCGATTTATCCTTGTAGGTATAACTGGGACAAACCTATAGAGGAGAAGCTATTGGCCGTTCCTGTGTGTTGATTTCAAAACCTTCTCGAAAAGACCCGACGAGGCTTTTAATAGAATCTAATAGAATGTAATAGAATGCTGAATGAAATCATATTTCATTAATGAGGAAAAAGGGATATTGCGATGGAGATTGCGCTTCTCCTGCTGCGAAATGGCCATAGAAATCTCTCGTCTGTGGCACCAGAGTATTAATAAATGTTATCTGATGAATAGAAGATGAGTATTTCGCTTCATCATGGCAGCACGGCATCTCTTCTTTTCTCAAAAAAAAATATTTCATCTTTTATCATCTCCAGCCATTTAGAGAAAGATTTAGAAAGTTAGGGTTTTTGGTTGTTTGTTTGATTGTTTTGGTTGTTTGAAGATTGGATAGTTTCTTATAGTGTTGTTATCGGTTCGATGGTTAAATAATCGAGTTGTGTTTATTGGTTGTTTGTTGGATGTGAATGTTTGTTTGTACGCTTGATTCTGTGACTTTCTACTATGACTGATGGTTCATGGGTACTCGTTATAGTCGATTGTTTGTTCCGCTGTTTGTTTGCTGAAGCCGTCTTTCCACTTTGTTTAAACACACGTTTGTTTGTTTGGTTCTTCGATCTTTCGTAGTTTCCTGGTCAATTGCCAAGTTAACTTTGATTGATTGTTTGTTTGATGGCTGAATAACAAATTTGTTTGTTCGTTCGCATACTTAACACACTTTGCTTGTTCGATCGACTGTTTGCTCCCACTATGACTGATTGTGTTTGTTGTCCGTTGTTTGTTTGCCGGTTCATCCACAAATTTGTTTGTTCGTTCAAACACTTTACATAATTTGCTTGTTCGATCGACTGTTAGTTCCTATTATTTCTGATTGTTCACTGTATACTCGTTACAGCCGTTTGTTTGTTCCGCTGTTTGTTTGTTTGGTGAAACAGTTTGTTTGACTAGAGGTTAAATGCCTGGTTGCTAGTTAATCAGCAAATTTGTTTGTTCGTTCAAACACTGTACATGCTTTGCTTGTTCGATCGACTGTTAGCTCCCACTATGATTGATTCTGTTTGTTCCTTTGTTTGTTTGCCGGTTGATCAACAAAATGTGTTTGTTCTTTCAAACACTTTACATAGTTTGCTTGTTCGATCGACTGTTTGTTCCCACTATGACTGATTGTTCACTGTATACTCGTTATTGTTTGTTCCGTTGTTTGTTTGTTTGCGGAAAAATTTTGTTTAGGAAGATTGTTTGTTTGACCACAGATTAAATGCCTGATTGCTAGTTGATCAACAAATTTGTTTGTTCGTTCAAACACTTTACACGGTTTGCTTGTTCGATCGACTGTTTGTTCCTACTATGTCTGATTGTTCACTGTATACTCGTTACAGTCGATAGTTTGTTCTGTTGTTTGTTTGCTAAAACAGTTTGTTAGAACGATTGCTTGTTTGACCCGAGATAAGACGCCTGGTTGCTAGTTGATCAACAAATTTGTTTGTTCCTTCAAACCCTTTACACGTTTTGCTTGTTCGATAGACTGTTTGTTCCTACTTACCAAGGTAATTCTTCGTCGGCTTGAGGACTGTAATGTTGATATGACAGGCTCCACGCGGCAACTGGGCAATCAAGTTGTATCCGGCCGGAAGGTGAGGTTCCGTAAAAATACCGGACACTATCTGGCACGTCGAGTTGTCTCCTCCGCACACCCCGCAGCCGTCGAGCTTTTTATCGGATCCAACGATTCCGTCGCATCCAATCGCCTGTAATCGATTAAAAATTACAAATCGATATTGAATCAGTTTAATCCAATATCATCTCATAATATCCAGATTGTAAATCGATGACTAATCAATCGGTACGACTCCGATATTGAATCAATTTCAAAATGCATAATCCGTTGTAACACTTATAACAATCCAGATTGTAGATCGATGACTAATCAATCGGTTCTGACTGGTTAATAGGAGCGTGGGTATTTCTAAGCTCAACGGTGTGGGAATTAGCATAATTCTTTATGCATAAGGAAGCAAAACAAGAGGCGTATAGTGTAAGATTCATGTCTCTCTTTGTTATGCTAATGAGTCATACGTGAAAATAAATCCCCCCTTCCAGTGCCCAGCGCAGAGACATTTCGCAATCTTTTTTTCATCGCTCCTCTTATTCTTGTTCTTTTACTCCTTTTCTGTATTCCGTGTTAGTTACCCGTTCCGGCTTTGCATAACGTTAAGTATCGATTACTTGATTATGATATCGATATACGATGAAACATGGTAGCTTTTTCCTAGTTAATCGGGTCCTTCTACACGGTTGCCACTTCGATACACAAGTAACTTTTCAAGAGTTATATATCGATTTATCAAGTTTTTTTGCCGTTTCGTTAAGAATCGATTCCAGTTCGAGATGAAGTTACGTCATTAAATATTAGGGCCATTGATCGATGGAATAGAAGCATTCGTCGGTGTTTTGTTAAGTATCGGTTTTTTAAGTTATCGTAACCATATCGATACTGTACGTATCGATTTCAAGTTATCATATCGATATTAACAAAGGAATGGAAGTTGCGCACTATCAGTACTGTCGCTATCGCATATTACATATCGATCGCCATTTGTATGGAGAATCGATTGCTAACTAGACTGTACTGCTTGTTGAGTATCGATACCCGATTGAAATACCGGCACGAATCAGCTGTGAGGCCTCTTATTGATGGTTTGAAGGGCGAGTGGCATTATTTATGTCGCAGGGAAAACGGGTAAGGAAGCGGTAGCGCCTTTCGTTTGGTTAGCTTCGTTTAAAAAGGGTTAAAACGGCGCTGCACGCGGTGAATAGAATGCATTCAGTCAAGTGGGCCTATCTTCTTCACAACGGGGGGTTTATTTCCACTGGCTGAACCTCTTATAGCCATGGAAAACAATGGCACCACTATTCATTTTTTTCCCCTTATATTGTCTTAGGAAGATTTCTTTTCCGACATCTGCAGATGACTCAACGATTCACATACGACTCTGCCCGGTCGCCTATTATCAGGACCCAACTGGCCGCAGAACTTCACTTTTACATGTCTGCCTGTCTGTCTGTCTATTTATCTATCACCTATTATCTGTCTATCTATCTACCTAACTATCTTTGTCTGTTTATCTATCACCTATTATCTGTATATCTACCTATATATGTATCCGTCTGTCTGTCTGTCTTTCTATCTAGCTTCCTTTTTATCTAACTATCTGTCTGTCTGTCTCTTTCTTTCTATCTATCTTTCTGTCTGTCTGTCTATCTATCTATCTATCTATTTATCCATCTATCTACCTATCTATCTATCTATCCGTCTGTCTTTCTATCTAGCTTCCTTTCTATCTACCTATCTGTCTGTCTGTGTCTTTCTATCTAACTATCTATCTATCTATCTATCTGTCTATCTATCTATCTATCTATCTATTTATTTATCTATCTATCTAGTGTACCTATTTGTGTGCCTGTGCCTGTTGGGTTCTGGGGCCGGTTGGGATCTGATAACACGCCGCCCCGGTCAGTAGATCAACAATCGTACAGGTTCAACTCTCAGTTAGCTTGGCTTTTCAGTGAAACAAAGCCACGAATCAGTTTCCCCTTGCCGAGATTCCACACCATTCACAACTGAATCTGCGCGGACCAAAAATAGATACCACGGGTATCAATAACCGTCCTTTGAGGGTCTCTCTCACACCACCCAAGAGGTGAGGCTAACTTCTAATTTGTAACTTGGAGACGCTCCATTTGGCGTGTGATCTGACTCGACGCCCAATTAGTTTTGATTCATTAGCGCCACAAACCGACTATGATTAGATCTACGCCTGTCCTTGTACTGGTCCGAAACTCGGTCCAATCATAATAGGTGAAAACCGAATTACACTTTCAGCACAAACTGGCCGTCACTTGCTCAAAAAAATTCTCTCGATTTCAAAAATATCTTCTTAAGAAAAACACACGAAGAATTCTTACGTCAGCCTGCTTCGGAGGTATGTGCTGTGTGCGCGAGGAGGATAAAACAATAGTCGGCATTGTTGCTGTTGAGGGTGGCACTAAAAGCCTGGGTCTTGAAAATGACCTTTTTTTTGGCCAAGGGAAAGCTATAGTGCAAGGTGGTGGTTTTGCATAGGAGAACAATGTGCAACACTCAGCGGCTCTTTGTTCAAGTCGCTGGCCCTCTAATAGCTGAGTCATTTGGCAGCCACCAAATCATCAATTCAAACAAGCCACACCGTGTCATTCCTTTACAGCCAAAAGTCCTCTCTGTCTTTCACGTTCAGGCACACGGGGTTGGCAACTTGTGCTTCTCCAACGCAAGAGATTCTCATCTGCATTCAGCCGTGATTACGTTAAGCTCTACCGTGATTCCGAGCCGTTGGCTTCGTCGGTCGTCGCATTGAAAATGATGTCGTGTTCTGACCTGATTCATCAAAGCCCCGTTACACAAGTTCTAAATTTAAATATGAGAATACAATTAGAAGAACTGTTTCCTGAGCTGCTTTAATCTCTTCATTCAAACCGTGACAACACGCGGGTGATTTGCGTCGCCAGATCCCCGTGAACGACCGGGCCGCGGGCACGAGTCACAAATATGGTTCTGCAAATGGCTTTCAACTTTGTGAAGAGAATAAAAAGGATAGAAAGGCTGAGGGGGGAAAAAACCTGAGAAAGTTCTCCATGGCGGATCCAAACTGGTGGAACCAATCGATTGCTATAGCAGTGATTGAGTCTAGTCGTTTTTGGACCGTTTCCAGCAGGATATGATTCGTAAAATTTACATTTTACGACTTATCGTTTACTCACGTCCGTTGTATAGCTTGTCCGCTATGGGCATTTTCTGGCAGGAAGCCTCAATAAAGCCCTTCTTTTTAGTACTTTTCACCAAATGAAATTTCGTCTGCTGCTGTTTCACCATAACGGCAGCGATTCAAAACAATGCAACGTTGCCATATATTTCCAAAGTACAAAATTATTTTATACAAAAAAACTTTTTCAGTTTAATTTCAAGACTGTAATATTTTCTTAAGGTTAAAATCATAAATTATCTTTTGTAATTAATTTTTTTTTAGAATTTGATTATAAAAGACAATGAAGCGTAGCATTGGCTAGACTTTGTCCGGTTTTCACTTCAACCAACGAATTTATTCGTTCCACGCACGAATTCTAATTAAAGCTTTGCCAAAAAAAAAAGGAAATCAGTTAATACTTTAATTCTGGCGGCGTTGCCAATTTCCGCTAATTGAATCCGCCTACAGGGCGAGAAACGAGTAGCAATAAATCCATATGAAAATCAAATGACGGAGCGCAAAATTCCGCACGAGGAACCAAAAAAGAAATTCATAAATAAAAACGGCCGCGGAATGCTGGTGCATGTGTGAAGTTCATTAATCTGTTTGGAACTGATGACATCATCGTTTATTTCGGAGGAGAATTTCTGAAATGAATAGATTCGCCGTTTCTCTCGTGTCCGGGGGAAACGACTGTTGTTTACACAGCCACCCTAAAACTATTTATTTTCATTTTAAACGGTCAGTCTTTACCCCTGGTCGAATATACAAGTTTGCCGGGTTTAAGCACCCCCGCTAGTGTTGACGTGTGTGTACAAGTGAAAAGCGCGCGGTCAATCATTTGTTACCTGCTGCTTACGTATGCGCTTTTAAGCGCACTTTTCAAAATGTAAAGAGTCATTAGCCCGCCTTTTCCGGGGTAACAAGAGGGGTGCGCTACCCTTGGGAAAATTTTTCTAACAAATACTAATTTTGATCAAGTTATGTCTTATTATTGTTGTAATTAACTTAATTGAGTTACTATTGAACTAGTTTTTTAATACAAGTAATTTTGAAGGTGATGTTTAGTTTTAGTTTTGGTTTTTACGGTGGGGGTTGGTTTTTATTGTGATTTGCGTGTGTGTGAAGGGGAAAAAAGCGGCCAGAGAGGGTTTCTCGGTTGGTATAATAACATGCATTAGGCACTATAACGTATCATAATAAATGCAGGGCGAATAACTATAGCCACGTGAGCGGACAATAAATCGGGAAAAAAGAGAGAAAAGGACGTTAACCTTGTAGATGTGTGGGGGAATGCGATTTCCTACGCACAAGGGGTGAATTTACCCCTTTTTAAAGGGCAACCGTAATGCGTTTTTGACCGAACAAGTCACGAACTGGCGACGCAACTTTTGAACCAAACTTTCAGTGAACTTTCGGATGAACTCGGACGGGTGAACGAGCTATGCTTTGAATTGCGTGTTTTGCTAGGAGACAGTCGGAGTTTTAAAGAAACGACTTGCATGTGATAGTCAATGACTTACAATGAAGTGAAATGAGTCAATGTGAGTCATATGCGTAATGTGATTCATAATGACACAATCCCATGAGCACGGCAATGACAATAGAAGTTCGTTGATACATTAATATAATTCAGGATTATAATCATATACTTTAAGTGTTCGTTTTCGAATCAGATTTGCAAAAGCATTTGGCTAACCTTCCGAGTCAGATTGAGTCATCAGCGTGTCAGTCCAACTGTAAGTAATCCTGATTCGTTTTCAGTTACGCATACATGCAAGTCTGGCTAAGTTATTGTGAACCATTGTGATGTAAAGAAGGGTTGTTGACTTGATAGTAAATGAGTCATAGTGAGTCATTACGTCATATTGAGTCATCATTAGTAGTCGACAGATCCGAGTGATGAGAAGTAAAGTTTGAAACTCGTGATGAAATCGTTAGTCAATTGTTCAAGATCTTAATGATTCATTGTAGAATGTGTAAGTCATAGTGAATCATGAATGAGTCATTGGTGACGTGTGGATTACAAGCGAATCACATTAATCGAATATGTGTTTTGACTGGAAATCGACCGATTCGCAGTTGTATATCTTAGTACTGTAGATTACCGAGACGGATCGAGTCGTGTTTGATTTACACGTGGATCGTATCTTGTATATACGACTTCATAAAAGATCCGCTGTAGCTTTAGAAAAAAGCCCTTCCTTGTACGGTACGGATGGCAGCCATTGCTGGGTGATTCATAGGTTGAGTCATGTGTGAATCTTAATGGTATTCCACACTCTCCGAAAGTGTTAAATGCGCACCGGGCTGCATGGTGTATGCGAGACTTTCACTGGGTAAAGTGCACAATAAATCAAGGTTATCTTACGGTAAAGTTTTAATTCAAAAGCTTGTTGCAGAAGTGACTGGGCGTTAATCCAAGTCCTTTTTCAGGTGATTCTTTTTTTTTCGCTCCCCCGCCACTTTCATTTGCATTTCAAGTAAATGCACCAACGACATGAAGCCCTAATCAGACTCTAATCATCGCCATTTCTCACACGACTTCAAATCTTATTATAGTCAAAAGAAAGTCCACCTTAATCTATACTCACATACACAATCATGCACATGGCGTCGTGAATCACGATTGATTCCTAAAGTGCTCTATTGGGACAGCCAAAATCGAGTACAATGACTCATTTCGAAGGTGATATGACTCGAATAGATTTGCATATGAGATCGTAATAAACAAGGTCTTTTCGAGTAGCCATCCTTATGACTCAGAGACTTTCAGTATGACTGAAAGATTCTTAAGATGACTCATGGCACTTTTCACACACTTTACGATGAATCAGCGGTAATTGGATAGCCATCCTAATGATTTGAGATGGACCGAAGATTCTGATTATGATTCAAAGATTCTTGAAATGACTCATAGTACTTCTTACACGCCTTACGAACAATCAGCCGTAAGCGTAGGTCGTTTATCCCTATTAAGAACTGTAACATTTGTGAGAATTACCGTGAATCCCGAACGATTCTTTAACTAAGAATGGATAACGCACTCTTAAGCTACTAATTTGTGATCCTGTCAATCGTTTTAAACTGACTCTTGAAACATTGGATAAACTCTTTGTGAATCTTAGAAAATCCTCAGCTAGTATAATACAGTATTATAGTACAGTGTAGTATAGGACAGTTTAGTACAGCATAGTACACCATAGTAATGCATAGTATTTTTTTAGTCTAGTACAATTGTATTGCTAGCTAGCCGCTTGGCGTACTAGCATTGATTTCTTCCGGACAAACAATAAAGGGAGAATGAAACAGGTAAAGCAGTATAAGAAGAGAAAAAAATACACACATGAATTAAACGCACTTCGACATAAGAAAGGAAATAGGTTAAATAGTATAGTAGAGTACAGTGCAGTATGATGCAGTATTGTACAGGATAGTACAGTATAGTACAGTGTAAAGTACAATGTAAAGTACAGTATAGTACAGTTATAGCACAATAATAGTACAGTATGGTGCAGGGTAGTACAGTATAGAAGAGTACAGTATAGTACAGGACAGAGTAGAATATAGTGCAATATAGTAAAGTACAATACAGTATAGTGTAGTACAGGATAGTATAGTTTAGTAGAGTACAATATAGTGCAGTATAGTACAGTATAGCACAGTATAGTACGCTATAGTATAGTACAATATAGTACAGTATAGTACAGTATATAGTACAGCATAGTATAGTATAGTCCAGGACAGTACAGCTTAGTACACTTTATTATAGGGTAGTTCAGTATAGTTTCAGTATAGTATAGTATATCGCACAGTATCGTATAGTATAGAGTACAATATAGTGCAGTATTGTGCAGTGTAGTACAGTATAGTATACTATGGTATAGTACAGTATACCGCATAGGATAGTACAATATAGTACAGTATGGCACAGAATAGTATAGTATAGTAGAGTACAATATAGTGCAGTATCGTGCAGTATGGTATACTATAGTATAGTATAATATAGTACAGTACAGTATAGTATATTCCAGGACAGTACAGTTTAGTACAGTATATAGCATAGTATAGTACAGTATAGTACAGTGTGGTACAGGATAGTATAGTATAGTCCAGGACAGTACAGTTTAGTACAGTTAGTATAGTAATACAGTTTAGTATGCTGAATTCAGCAATTGACGGTAACAGCGAAAGGTTCTTCTTTATAACTTGTAATTATCTTTAATGATCCTCCTCTCGAATGCGACTCGAGACTCTTTAACTGGTATAAGTACGACGGTAAATCAAAAAGCGATAAAAATCAGCCACGGGATTCTGAGAGAACAGGTCGAGTCGTAGAATAAATCACACGACACCCGAGCGCTTCATAAATCCACCACCAGGGGGTGTCGCACATGGCGGCAAATTGGCGGAGCCCAAATTATTAGCCTATAATCAGACGGCTGAGACGTGTTTATTTTACAGTAATTCAAGACCCTGCATGGCCACTGCTGTTGCCAAC
>JAIQCU010001498.1:0-20444 GCA_022114935.1 Leptestheria dahalacensis
AAAAAAAAGGGTTCTTGTTGGGGAAAAGCTGATACTGACTTTAGAACCGGTAACCGTTTACATATTAGTAAAAGTTTAATTTAAATCGAAAGTTAGTTTTGCCAAAGTGAATTACTAAAGTCAGCTGGATCCATCACTCCCTACCATTCAGAACCCAGACTGTATCTTCATCTTTCCAGTGTAGTATACATTATTCAGTACGACTGAGTACTGCACTCAGCCATAAGGTAGTCCATATTCGATGCCAGACTTAATTGGCGCTCGTATCCGCAGGATTCTCAGCTTACTTTACCTACCTGCATTCAACTTTGGACTCCTGCTCTACCCTTGCAATCTCAGCTACGACTGGCAGACTAGTTCTATACCTCTCATCACAGGCTTTCTAGATCCAAGGAATCTGGCGACACTGACTTTTTATACAACTTTGTCATTAGCCGTGGTCTTGGCTGTTTCTCAACGCAAAGTAAGTATCGGAAAGACTGTTATGATCTATCATGTCTTAGAAACCGAGGGTGTATAGGTGTTCATACTCCCCTGTGGTCGATCCCGTGCCATTCTGAGAACGGTGCTCATGTAGAGGGGAAAGTTGACTGTGCATAGTGAACTTGGCACTCTAAGGGAAAAAGAGAATAGAAACATGAAGACTTGGAACTAATATGAGTATGTCTGGGAGGCAATGATTCCAAGATCTATCAACTTCTCCATGATCGTACTAAGAGGGAAAGGCGANTCAAACTCGTATACGTTGTAGAAGAATCTATCCATCTACTTTGAATGGAAATCAGCTACCTACTTGTCTACCTATCTACAACATCTACCCATCTGTCTATCCGTCTATCTACCTATCTACCCCTACATCTGTTTTTCCGTCCATTTGCCCATCGATTCATCCAATCAACGGCGCAACTTTGACCCTCTCTCACCATTTAGTTCTGTTGATAAAACCCGGAAAGGCTTATTGCGTGCGTGTCATTATCACGTCTATGCACACACAGCGACTCCAATGCAGATTAGTCTGCTACACGTGTCCGTATACAGTTGTACAAAGTTTTTGTCGACTGCGGTGCTTCTTTTTCACGGGGTATATGTATCCTGCATAAAGTACTGCAGGTTTTTCGATCAAACTGCTATTTTTTCGACCCTTGCGGATAATCCCATGCACGTTGCACGGACAAACTCAATCGTAAGCTTTATTCTGCTTTCTCTGAAAAGCGTCCATCTCAGTTGAAACACTACCGTTTATGATAATCTCTTAAGAAGAGTTTATTCAGCAACTATTCAAGTCCGTGCATGAATATAATCGTGATAACGTCTCGTGCAATTCTTACTTTAACCTGGTCTCTCCGTTGATTAAGCAAAAAGGGCCAAGTGCAGAATAATCTAATCTGCGTGTCAATTGTAGAAAGTTTTGCTGTGGAGTCTGCTGGTCATGGTTGTCCCGATGCTGCCTGCGTCCAACCTTTTCTACCCAGTTGGTTTCGTCGTTGCAGAGAGACTTCTTTACTTACCAAGGTACATTTTCTAACATTTCGTGTTACTTCTGAATAAATAGCAAATAAGACGGGTAGATAGATATAGATAGATAGATCGATAGATAGATAGATCGATAGATAGATAGATAGATAGATAGATAGATAGATAGATAGATAGATAGATAGATAGATAGATAGATAGATAGATAGATAGATAGATAGATAGATAGATAGATAGATAGATAGATAGATAGATAGATAGATAGACAGATAGACAGGTAGACAGATTGACAGACAGACATGCTATTTCAGCATGGGATTCTGTTTACTGACTGCCAGCGGACTGGAGGCGATCCTGCACAAACGCAAGCCGCAGGATTCGCTAGTCTGCAGGAGTGAAAGCCTTCGGTGTCAGCACTCCAAGTGGCGGCGGAAGATTGCATCAGTGACCCCGACTGCGACTTGCCTTAAAAGCTTAATGGCCGTATCGATCTTGATCGTCAGCGTGTCGTTCATACTCAAAGTCGTTCAGCGCAATGGAGATTGGGCCTCGAGGAGAACTCTCTTCACGTACACATATATATATCGTTCGCACCCTTTTCATTAGCACATGAAGGCTCATAATTTCACATGAATTCGATGTATATCACTTTATAGATTAGCACGTCTATAAGTATGTAGCATTATATAATATACCATTTATTACTTTTTAAGAATTTCATTCATATTCTCTTGATACCGATTCAACAGATCGGGGCTGAAGACACTTCCCAACAACGCCAAAGTCCATTACAATTACGCGAATCTACAAAAAGACGAGAGTAATTACACTCTTGCTATTCAGCATTACCGGACAGCCATCAAGTAAGTTATCTTTAATGCATTTTCCTTAATACTGGATTTGAAATAACGTGACACGGAACCGGCGTTTCTTTCAGACTGTGGCCTAATTATTCGAGTGCCCATAACAACTTGGGGACAGTTCTGCTTAGTCAGGTCGATAATCAGCTAAGCGGAGCCGAAAAAGATAATTGGATTGCGGAGGCTGAACATCACTTCTTGCTAGCCATTGCAGCGCACCCGAGACATGCTAATGCTCATTATAACTTGGCTGTAGTTAGCATGTAAGTTTCTCTATAGTGGCAGTCAGACTTAATTGCCCGCAATGACTTTTCGCTTCTTCTCTCCTGACACTTGCAGATTAAGAAATGAAAGGCAATCAGCGTTAAATCTGCTGCGTCGCTGCCTCAGAATTAACCCAGCCCATCGAGAGGGGAGACGTCTCTTGGACGCCATGACAACCGCAGCTCAAACACCTTTTTCCTATCAGAGAAAACCCGAAGAAGATCTTCAACTTAAAGGTATTTTCAAATTTGACTGTTACTACAATAAGGAGTTGATTAATTTTAGTTAATTTTACAGATATCATCGGATGGAGAAGGCAGCTAAATTTAACTGACTGGCATAATAATAGCTTCAAATAGTTGATAAATAACTTGTTCAGTTGTATAAGTATAAAACCCTTCAGGTAAATATAAAAGATGAGTGCAATGTGTATACCGTTCGGCTTCCAGTTACCTTGTACTCTTCATTACTGCGGGAAAAGAGTTTGGCAGCTAGGCTTCTTGGCAATCCAATAGATAGCAAATAAGACACTTGCCGTTGGGAGAATGTCTTCAATGTAGCGTGAACAAGCATTTAGGCCGGCTGCCTCACAATACATTCGACGATACAGAAGGATATCAGTATAGATATTACTGCGCAAACACACAAAGCTCTTCAATGGGAAGTCTGCCAGCAAAGATAAAACTCCACTCGTGCTCTTTGCTGGCTGTGTGTACAGGAAACAGAATTATTATACCATCTCGACTGCCATAAATAAGATTATTTGACTTGGGCTCTAAAAGCCTCCGGAATGCTTTATGACTCCGAAGAACGATCATTGACCTTTGACCAGCGTGTATAGCAACCGATAGAAAGATAGACAGATAGATAGATGGATAGATGGATAGATGGATAGAAAGGTAGATAGGTAGTTGGATATATGGATAGATGATAGATCGATAGACAGGTAGACGGATAGATGGATAGACGGACAGACGGATAGACGGATAGATGGATAGACTGCTATGGATAGATCGATAGATAGTTAGATAGATAGATAGATAGTTAGTTAGATAGATAGATAGATAGATAAATAGATAGATAGAAAGATACATAGGTACCTTCGACCATATATATGGTCGAAGATAGATACATAGAAAGATATAGATAGACAGACAGATAGTCAGATACACATATGTATACAGTTACATAGATACAGATAGACACATACGAATATACATACTTGTACAAACGTGCATGCATAACATGTATACAAACACGCACACATACTCGTATACATAAATAGGTATACCCATAGGTACAGGTTGGTAAGGTAGGTAGGTTGTAGGTAAACCCTTCTACTCTGTATATGAGAATCGAGAATTTTGAATCATTTAACCATAAGATAGCAACATTACGAAATCTTAATAAATTGTGCCGTTGTGCATTAAATGTTCTGTCTCGATACTAGTCTAATTCTATATTCCAGGAAAAAACAATTACAAGAATAAGATTGTTGAATTGACGTTGCTTTGAAGCACAATTTGGATGAGGGCGCGCACCATCTTGCACGAATGGTCGGAAAAGTTGGCTTATTAAAAAAGTTTTTGAAACACGAATTGCTCTCGTTCATCCCCTATTTTTTCCGGTAATAGTTGCTGACACACCTCCTTCAAATCTACTAAAGTTGAAGTACGTAACTTAAGACGAATGCAATTAACAGATCCGAAAGTGAGCAAAGTTCATGCAGGAACTAAGAGATAATTAACTCCTCAAAATTATTTCTTAAACGGTTTGAATGTTTTTAAATTTAATATATTGCGTCGTTTGCCTTAATCATAAATAAACTAGGAAACGTTAAAATAAGTTAAAAGTAACTTGCTTTATGTTTTAAATGACGTTCTGAGTTGATTCTAGGCATATTGATTTCTTCAAATATTCAAATAGACAATAGATGAGATAGAATAAATAAACAGAAGTAAAGGAAGATCCGGCAACGCTGGTAACGGTTTGACACGAAGCAGACGAATTTATTTCTCACGTGTGTTTTTCCGTTGTTGAGTTGTAGTAACATAATCGCATGGGCTACAGAATCACACTATTACCAGAATATAGCAAAGAGCCTTGATTCTGTTACAAATTCCTAATTAAACCTAAAGTAACGCGGCCACCATGAAGTTTTCCTACACATTTTCCCAACTCATGGGAACCGTTTACCGTAAAGGAAATATTCTTTTCACAACAAACGGCGACTGCGTTATCGCACCGGTGGGCAACAAGATCTCCTGCTACGACTTGAAAAGCAACAAATCAGAAACCTTGCCAATCGAAAGCAGATTCAATTACACTTCATTTGATCTATCCCCAAATGGTTGCATCTTGATCGCCATCAACGAAGATGGCGAGGCGCACTTGATAAGCCTCATCAGCAAGAGTGTCCTGCACAGGTTCCGTTTCAACAGACCCGTTCATTGCGTCAAATTCAGCCCCGATGGCAAGCATTTCGCACTGACGAAAGAGAATGCGGTTTTCGTGTATAGAGCGCCTGGCCCGTACTCTCGGGAATTCAACCCCTTTGTCATGGAGCGAGTTTTCCACGCCTCATTCGACGAAACCACCTGCATTGACTGGTCCTCAGACTCCAACGTCCTACTTGTCGGCTCCAAGGATATGTCTACCAGGATCTACCCTCTGAAGAAGAACGAGATGATCAGGAGCTACGCCCTCGGAGGCCACACTGATGTCATCGTCGGCTGCTTCTTTGAACGAGACTCACTAGATGCCTACACGGTTGCCAGGAACGGGCATGTCAGTGTGTGGGAGTGCTGCGTCGACATGAAAGACATTGTTTACACTGAAGGTATTCAATTCGAGTTATATTATTACAGCTGAAAATAACTTTGTCTGCAATTTTACAGATGACGAAAGGAAGGAAGAGCGCGAAGCCGTCTCGGAGGAAGCCGAGAAAGACGACGATGAGGACGACGCGGAGAAAGCAGACTCGGCCGAAGCGCCTGAAGAAGACAAAGACCAGAAGAAGTTTTTCTACAAGAGACTCGCGCGTCACTACTTTTTCGACGTTTTCAAGGGTGAGAAAGGCCTTTCGCTGCAATCCGTCTCGCTGACGAGCGTCGCGTACCATCAGTCGACCAAGCTGCTGGTGACGGGATTCAGTCACGGAGCCTTCCTGTTGCACGAAATGCCCGAAGCCAACCTGATTCACTCGCTGAGGATTAGCGATCAGGAAATCTCGTCCATCGCTGTCAACCTCAGCGGAGACTGGATCGCGCTGGGTTGCGCCGGTCTTGGCCAGCTACTCGTCTGGGAGTGGCAGAGCGAAACCTATGTCATGAAGCAACAGGGTCACTTTAACGCCATGACCACTGTTGCGTATTCACCCGACGGTTCCTATCTGGCCACGGGAGGGGAGGACGCCAAGGTTAAAGGTATTTTCATCACTTTAACCTTTGAATTTCATGTCACATATTTTATAATTAAATTGTGTATTCATTATTTTATAAATTTGAATAATTCGATTTATTATTATTACTATTTTTAGTTTGGGACAGCAACAGCGGCTTCTGTTTCGTCACGTTCTCCGAGCACACGTCGGCCATTACGGGGATCGCCTTCACACAGTCGGGTAAGGCTATGCTATCGTCTTCCCTGGACGGCACCGTCCGCGCCTTTGATATGACTCGCTACCGGAATTTCCGAACACTGACCTCGCCCAAGCCGGCGCAGTTTTCCTGCATCGGTGTCGATGTGAGTGGGGAATTGGTCGCCGCGGGCGGCCAGGACGTGTTCGACATCTTTCTGTGGTCGCTGCAGACTGGAAAATTGCTGGAAATTATCAGGTTTCTTTTATACATCAATTCTCTGTGGTTAGTTTAAATGTAAACTGGGTTGTAATGGATATTATTTTAAGTTCCGTGCGTGTCAATTCTATGGATAAATTTGAGAACCTTTTTTGCGATATTTTTAATTATCCACTGTATGTACATGTTTAATTCTTTATATATTTATTTATTTACTTTAACTATAATTATAATATTTTCTTAGCGGACACGAGGGACCCATTGGAGGTCTGGGCTTCAGCCCCAGCCCTGCTAGCAGCATGCTGGTATCCGTCTCGTGGGACAAAACGTTGAGAATATGGGACGCTGTCGACACTTCACTCACCAAAGAGACTGTTACTTTAACGGCCGACGGACTGGCTGTCGCCTTCCGGCCGGACGGGTTGGAAGTGGCGGTAGCCACACTGGACGGCCATATCGCCATATTCGATCCTCATAGGGTACGCATTGGGGGAAATGACGATACGCTGATCCTTGATCCGTGACTGATTGATATAAAAGATAGATAGATAGATAGACATATGGATGGACAGGTGGATTGATAGATGGATTGATAGATGGTTAGATAGATATCTGGGTGGATGGACAGGTGGAAGATGGTTAGACAACAGGTAGTTAGACAGATACGTACATGCAACTCGTACATTCGAGTCAAACAACAGACAGATTGTTAGATAGATGAGCTGATGGCCAGATAGATACAAATATACATAGATAGATAGGTCGATAGACAGACGATGGACAGACAAGACAAATAGATAGATAGTTAGAATGGACCAACAGTTACATCATTGGGGTAGATTGACATATGGATGTATTGATGGATAGGTAGATAGATGGAAAGATACGTAGACAGACAAGATACATAGACAGGATGATGGGAAGATTAGACACATAAATAGACAGATAAGTAGGTAGATATATATAGATAGGTGGGAAGATAAATATACAAACAGATACTTAAGTAAGGATAGATGGATAGATAGATAGGTGTGTTAACCCAGCTACATCATAAAAAACCTCCTCAAAACATCAAGGTTAAAGTTGACTTGCAATATCATGTTCTTGTCAGGCGGTGCAACTTTCGACGATCGAAGGGCGTCATGATTTGGGAAGTGGACGTTCCGACACCGACCTCATCACAGCCAAGAACAACCTGAAAGGAAAAGCCTTCACCACAGTCTGCTACTCGGCCGATGGTAGCTGCGTTCTCGCTGCAGGGCAATCCAAGAATATCTGCATCTACAAGGTAACTAATATAATCATAAAAGAATATTAGTTAATAGGACAAAAAGACCATTGACCTAAACCATATACCATATAAATTATATTATTGGAATCCCAACATCGTACGGTGTGTTTCAACTTTTTAAGATTTCCGTTATTACCGTGCGAATTGGGTTTGCAAAATACCGACATCTTGTATTACAGTCATGTACAGTATGGTGCCGTGGTTAGTATATCAGTTATCAAGGTAAAATTGGTTAACATAGACAGATGGATGGATGGACGGGTGGATGGACAGATCCTGTTTCAACTTTTAGATTTACGTTATCACCGTGTGAATTAGGTTTGCAAAATACCAACATGTCGTAGACAATCTTGTACAATTTGTTGAATCTATTGAACGTTATACGCATGTTAAGCATGGTTTGGACGATTATATCAATACTTTCATACAACAATTACATTCTTCATACATTGTTTCAATCTACTAAAGTTTTTGAAACGACGCAATTTCCCATCTAATTATCTTGATATTAAAACAATATTATTCGAAACAGATAAGAAGTTGATCCGGCAAATGATGTGACGTTATTGTCCAGCCCTTGCCTATTAACATACCTTATCTTACCTTACCATGTTTAAGCTATTACTTGGTAATTATATGATAATTATAATTAACAGTAACCTAGTAATAAGTTTAAATTATATATGGTGTTGTTTTATAGGTTGCCGAGAAAATGCTGGTCAAGAGGTTTGAAATCACCCAAAACCGGTCGCTGGACGCCATGGACGATATCGTCAACAGAAGGAAGATGACCGAGTTCGGCAACATCGCCCTGGTGGACGAGCGTAACGACGGACAGGCGGCCGCGCTCCGGTTGCCCGGTGTCCGGCGCGGGGACAAGGCTGCGCGCTCCTTTAAACCCGAAGTGCGCGTGACGCAAGTTCAGTTCTCACCCACAGGTCATTGTTGTTGTTTTTTTCTCATCTATATTCAGTTACTAAATTATTATAATATAACTTACTATTATTATTATTATATCAATAATAATATTCAGTTATAAAATCTGTGATATTTATTTTTTGTACACTTATTTTCTTAAATTGATTAAAAATGCGGTACTGAATTTTGAATCATTTTAGATTCAATGGTGTCTTTGTAAAACCTTAAATATGACTTGTATTTTGATTTGGTTTACTTATATTTAATTTATAGTAAATAAAATAATAATAAAAAATAAAGTATTGCCATTCTTGTTTAATAAGAAATTAATTAACTGATTCGTATTACAAATATAACATTTTAAGAATAAAATCTTTAATAATAGTATAAATTATTTATATGTAGTTTATCGAATAATACTTAGTGTTGTATTTGATTTTGTAAACAGGCTGTAAACATCCTTGTTGTTTGGATTTTATTAACGTTTTAGTTTTTAACTGGGCTAATTGTTCAAGGCTATTTAGAGATCTACTGTTAATTTTTCCCGCAGTTTTAAGTAATTCAATTAACTTTTATGTAATCATTCATACCAAATAATAATGGAACAAGTAATGAACGTTTTATTCAGTAAAAGATTATTGAGTAAGTTTATATTAGTTTAATAACATACAAGATGATAATACATTATATACATAAAATAATAGCTAATTTTTTAAAATTCTGTTTACAGGCCGGTCATTCACAGCAACCACGACCGAAGGTCTGCTCGTCTACTCGCTGGATTCGAACCTCATCTTCGAACCGAACGACTTGACCGAGGACATTACGCCAAAGACCATCAGGGGCACACTGGCGCGCAAGGACTACAGCCGGGCTCTGGTCATGGCGCTGCGCCTCAACGAGCAGAAACTCGTCACTCAGGTTTACGAGAGCGTTCCGGTCGATTCCGTCAAACTCGTCGTCCAAACGGTACCGACCAACCAAGTGGAGCGGCTTTTGCGTTTCATAGCCGGCCAGCTGGAAGCCTCCCCGCACCTGGATTTCAACCTGCGCTGGGCGGACGCGTTGCTCTACGAGCACGGCACCCTGCTGCAGCGGAAGAGCCCGGCCACCGTGGCCATCTTGCGGGACCTGCAGAGGAGCCTGACCAGGAAACACGAAGATTTGCGCAAAATCTGCGATTTCAACAAGTTTACGCTAGATTATATTCTCACAGTGGCCGGTGTGTACCGGAAAAGGGCCGCTCTGGAAGAATCTGCTAAACCTTTGAATGAATTCTCCAACGACGCTGAAATGTCTGAATAACTTGACGGTTCAATGCAAGATAAAACAATTACGAAATATTGAATGTTTATTTACTTCTTTTCAGTTGATTTAACTTTGACAGTGTGAACGGCATCGTTGGAAAACCACAGCACGAAATTATCAAGGAAACCGCGCGGTGCTCCGGTGCCCAGAAGCATTAGCTGAGTGAAACGCTCCGATGTGGGCGACTGCAAACCCTTCTGGACAGACTCGTTTTTCAAAGAGACCCTGTCAGACGAAAACCTTTATTACTTATTTAGAAGTATGCAAAATCAAGTATATTCGAGCAAAGCCAAAGGTTCCTAATTGAGAGCTAATTAAGAGATATTTATATATTTGTAATTAACTTTTCTTGTATTTATTTATATTTTCTTGTTTTATTTCTATTTTTTGTTATTTATGATATGTTTCAATTTATTTAATTTTAGCTTATTATTTTATTCTTAACTTTGAATTCTATTTAATTTTTTAATGAACTAATTAATTAATTAATTTTTAATTGAAAAATATTTATATTAATACAATCTGATGATCAAAAGTCCAACGAGGGACCACTCGTCCGGTTTGAACGTGATGTTGTCCGCAGAGAAGGAAAACGTGGACACCGTCTCCTTCACGTCCTGTCGCATCTCGTTGTAAGAGAGGTTTAAAGTCTGTGCCAAATCCGGAATGCTGTTAAGCGAAAAGATCATTAGTAAATTGACTTTTGGTTGCGCAAGATATTCACATGGCAAATTTATGATAATATAACAACACTTAATTAAAAATGAACTAAATAAAACACTTGAAGTAAAGTAAGTCGAAACTTGCACAGACTGACGTGTTTCTCCAATTACAGTTAACCTAACGACTCGTCTTTAGAAACTTTTATAGTCAAAATAATTTAACATTAATTTATTAGATTAGCCAATTCCATATTCTAGGTGCTGACCTGCGTTGATCAACTAACTATAATATAAATATAATATCATATAATTAATACATGTGTATATAATCTATTTACCAATATAATTTCTGATATAATAAATAAGATACATCGAATCTAAAATTACATTCTGTCAAGTTGTCCCGAGACAATTCGCCTTCTCAGCAGCTTCTGCGCGTGCGCGTCAACCGGCGGTAAAACGACATCGAACCCTTCCTCCTGCCCCTTGCCCGGAGTCTCAGGCTTTGCCTTCTCCTCGACGGGTGGATCCACCGCAGGTTTCCCCGCATAGAAAGCCCGAACCCGGACCTCGGCCTGTTCAAAATCTCGCTTGAGCTGCTCGTACGAAGGCACAGGCCTCAGGGCTGAATTTTGGTCCGTGACCGTCAAATGCCGGTCAAAAACTGCATCATGGGCTTCTTGAACATCCAGCCTCTTGCACAGGGACAGGTAGCGAGGATCACTGTTCAAAGTCTGGACCTGCATTTTTAAAAAAAAGTACAGATTATGATATTATTCCTCATACTTTTAACATTTAGATTTACCATATTGTTATTGTTCTATTCTAGTTAAGATTAATATAATTAACGTTCGATATATTAATAATCATATGACGATAATATTACCAAGTAAATTTATACTTAATTCATACTATTTAACTTACTATTTTATCGTATTCATTATAATTTATTATGATTACATATATTAATACAGTTGATTATTATTAATAATATTGATTGTTTACTTGAGGTGCTTTCGGCAAGTTGGCAGATTCAACTTTTTCATCGCCAAGAAGAAGTCGGACAGTTTCCAGCGTCACCCAATGCTGGACGGCGTTCCACGCGATATCGGGGGTACTGACCACCGGCCGGCTTTTCTCCGGTTCCGCGGGTTTTGCAGTTTTAGGCGGGTTGACAGAGACTTTCGCCAGTTTTGTCTCTATCTCGGCTATCTGTGGTTCTTCCGACTGAGAAGGTTTCTCGACGGCTTTGGGTTTCTCGGGACGCTCGGGCTCCTCGGGATCGGGTTTCGCGAATAGGTGGACAAAGACGTCTTCGCCTACGATACCCCTGAAGAACATAATTAAGAACTTTATACGATATGTAGATTTAGAAGTTGTATTGCTGTTACTGATTAATTATAAATGAATTATAATTTATATACATCACATAATTTTCATATAATAATTTAGCACAAGTTTTATGAAATACATTAAGACAGAATGAATAGATTTTAGGCTACATTATCGTAGTTTGAAATATAACTTATTACCTAATTAATATAAACTGGATTATAATAATATTATTATAACATTACTATCCCCATCCTGTGACGGGGACATTTGACACAATGCAAGCTGACGCCGGCATACCTCGCGCTGGTGGGATCCTGAAGCCGGAACTGCGGGATTTCTTCCGAGCTGCGCATCCACAGCGGGCTAGTCAACAGCTGCTTTTGAAAGAAGAGTGACGCACCGTAACACTTGTTGCTGCAAAAATTCTAGAAAAAAATGGATAGTTTGCTGTTTAGCAGTTATTTTTGAACCGATATGGCGACTAACCTTCCGCTCTTCTATGTCGTATACTTTGCCGGACGCTACCGAAATGTGATACTTCTTCTTCGGAACATTTGCCAATCGGTTCTGACACAGAGGATAGCCGCAGATAAAAATCAGCGCCCTCTCCTCGGTCGCGTCCTTGTAGTGACCCCGTGATATGTGTTTAGCCTAGACAGAGTTGTTTTATAAACGAATAGGGATTTAAGAATCGTCAAAAGGTCGGTACGGAATCCAACAGCCAGGCAGGATCCACTGGGTTTTCGGGCTCGACAAGACGGTGGACAACAGACAGGGCTCGAGTTTCACATTCCCGCTTCTTCTTGAGCGCCACCAACAGTTTCTCTTTCCTAGATATTGCAATTCAACCTTTATAATGATTAACTTCCGATTTCGTATACATTCCTATCATATATTTTCACATATTCTGCTAAGAATATCCTGCTAATTATATTTTTAAAAAGGATGCTATTTATGCATACTTTTCCTGACTTGTTTCTCTGTCTTCCTCCCGAAAGGTTGAAGCCATGATTTTTCTTAAGCTAAGGCCAACGTACGTTCAAACTTCAAACACAGCAAAAGACTATTTCGTTCTATGGACGTGTTATTGTAAATACAGCCGATGAGAATCATAAGAGGTTAACCAGTAGGGACAATGGGAGGAGCCTGTTAGTTTCAAAACTGTGGCGCTAAGCCAAGGTTCCTGGTAGCTATAGGAACCTTGGCGCTAAGCTTCTATGGGAGAAGAGGCTCCTCCCACTGCCCCAATTTGATACCTTTTAATATTGCGTTATGAATCCTATGGAACGTACATGAAAAGCAAATGGTTAGGTTTCTTGAACAAGAAGGGTTACCGGGGGCGGGTTTACCATGTATAACAGTCCAACAGGTTCCATGCTTCCAAAGGATCTGCTACAGGCTCCGCCTATTCGAACTTACCGGTCTTATTGGGCGTCCGGTAACTTGTGGAATAACACAAGACGTCCAAGATTTGGCTAAACGGCACGCCATTCGGAAACTAGATTCACTGAAACTGCACATCGTTTATCGTTTAACAATAAACCTGTCAATACGTTGCTAGCGGTAATCAGGCTAGTACGAATCAGTTTTCGTATAATATAATATTTTACAATAAGCTATTGCCGCCATATTGGTGGTCAAACCATAGTTATAAACTCTTTAACTGATTTAGACTTAATCTTCTGATGTGCCAATGGATGTGTTATGTACTTATTCAACAGGAGTATATAATTAATTTTTGAAAAATGAGTTCAACAAACACACACAAAACTAAGGATCATAAATTACCGTGCGGTTCTATTTCTTCACGGTATTATCTAAAGTGTCATTATTCATAAGCAGCATGTGTTCGCATTACAGATACCCTGTATACAAATCATAATCCAAAGCGCAACTTCGTTATCGCTATACGTAATCGATTGCTCTTAACACACGCCATGTTTATAGGTCAAAACCATGGGACGCAAAGTACAACCGGTGCTTTTTCCTCCTGGCGTTTGGTACTTCAGCACCAGCAGATACGCGGATACTTCGCGCGTTATATTCTACGTAAGAACATAAACTGCATCTTAAAGTTTACTTTAAATATATCTGGCATCCTTTTTGTACAAAAATACGTTACACAGGACATATTGGAAAACGAATCTAGATTAAGGTATCTTCAATACGGTTTCCATCGAAGAAGAGTGTTGTACAGTAACTATGGCAACGCAGCGGTCCTAATTCACAACAAAGGCCGGTCACTTCTGGATGTCATTCCGGGTGCTGAGTGTTGCCTACAAAAGAAAACTCGTACGTTTTTAAACTCGCATGTTTCTAAGTAATACAAATGAACTTGGATATCTTGTCACAGACTCATTTGATTCTTCGGGAGACAACCTATGCAGTTGCGTTATATATTAAACGTGAAGCTGATTTAAGTACAACTTCTCATATGGAACGCTGGTTTAGTTTGACTTTTAACCGACATAGTTGTTAACAAGAGACTAATAATAAAGTTAAGGACAAGATTATCATAGATAGAAAGAAGTAACAGATTCTTTTTGTACGTTTCATTGCAAAATAGTGTAATATCTTTCCAGGATACTTTGATTGTTTCCAATTACAAGTCAATGATTATTCCGAGAAGCTGTACGATACACACATTATCATATTTAATTAAAGTACGTTCTCTAATGCATTATATTCTCTAATTCTTATATTTGTCATCTTGTAAACCACTACTTAGTTGTTTTAGTTTATGTATACAATTATAATTTGTTTTTTTTTTAATTCAAGAATATGAATATACACGATTACATGATAATGATCTACTTCTACTTGTATTTCCCGCGCATGGAGTAAGGTTCTGCACACAATACTGGAACCACCTTTATCCTTAATTAGAATCGGAGAATTCGAATGACAATATTCAGCTCATTAATAACTAACAAGACTGATATCGCATGTTTTTATTAAGATATTCAATCTATGATAATGAATCTGAAATAATGAATATATATAATACAGAAGTAGATTTTGTTAAAGTTTAGTTTGAAAAACAGCGACATCTAGCGGTGGATTTAGAACTATTGTTGAAAAGCACCGTGAGGAAAGCACGAGGTTCGTCTGTCTGTCCGTATCGTTCCGGCGAAAGACACGCCGAAGGAGAGACACACAGACTAAATAATTTGACGATCTACACGCTTGCAGCACACAGTGTCGCGCACACTAATTCCAATCACACATCTTCACTGAGGATTTTTGATTTGAAAAATGCCTTCGCGTCAGCCTTTACCAGCTAAAGAGAGTGCTCTCTTTAAGCGAATATTGGTATATATACACATACAGCCATTCAATCAACATGATTCAGTCTTCATCTAATACTATATAACATCTCACATCGCTATTTTGATTGACTTTACAGAAATGCTACGAGCAGAAACAGTACAAGAACGGGTTAAAGTTTGCCAAGCAGATTCTGAGCAACCCGAAGTTCACCGAACACGGAGGTCAGTTGCACGTTCATTGCTCGAGTGGGACGTTTGGGCTGACCAGACACTCTTTGCTATTTTACAGAAACCCTCGCCATGAAGGGTTTGACGTTAAACTGTCTCGGACGGAAGGACGAGGCGTACGACTATGTGCGGAGAGGGCTGCGCAACGATCTTCAGTCTCACGTCTGCTGGCACGTGTACGGTCTGCTCCAGAGGTCCGACAAAAAGTACGATGAGGCTGTCAAGTGCTACAGAAACGCGCTCAAGTGGGACAAGGACAATGTACAGATTCTGCGCGATCTCTCGCTACTCCAGATCCAGATACGGGATCTCGAGGGTTTCAGGGTACGTCACATTAAAGCACGTTTTGATGTGTGCTAATATTTTGGGTCAACAGGACACAAGATACCAACTGTTGAGACTACGACCGGGACAGCGGGCCTCGTGGATTGGTTTCGCCATGTCGTACCACCTTCTGAATGACTTTGAGAACTCACTGAAAGTTCTGGAGGAGTTTCAGAAAACCCTAGTGGTAACGTAGAATTCAACGGGATAACTAACCTTTGATGGATATTAAGTATGTTTTACTTGAAAAACGAGGTAATCATTGAATTTAATCAATTCAGAAATCAAACTACGACTATGAACAAAGTGAGCTGCTGCTCTACATGTACCAAGTGATGTTCGAAGGCGGTTTGTACGACCGAGCCTTATCGCACCTACAAAAGTTCGAGGAGCAGATTTGTGATAAACTGAGCCTCACCGAGGGAAGAGGTAATAATTGTTATTTACGTTTTTAATAAATTCAAATTATATCTAAACATTCTATAAATATTAGCATTCAGAAAAATGTTTTATTATTATATTTTATAATCATTATAAAAATATGTAGTTATTAATTAAGTAATTAATTAAGTAACCATTACCAACATATTGTGAAGTATATTATATGAATTATAATAAGGCTATTAATCAGTGATTGTTATTTTTAATTATTTCTGTGCTATTTATATTTGTTTTATTTATTCTCCTATTTGTTTTCTGTTTAACTTGTTAATAATCATTCTACTATCGTAATCAGCTATCATTGTATCAGCTTAGTTATCACACCCCTTTTTTAGTAGATAATTGGCATTAATTAAAGATAATTTTATTACTATCAAGAGTTATTGTTTAATTATTAACTGTAATTAAAAATTAATTATTAAAATGTGTAATGATAATTATATCATTTGATAAAAACGTGATGAACTCCGTAAACAGAAATAGGAAAAAGAATATGAATGTAATGCATTGTAATTCGGTAATGCCATACACAAATCTATCTGAAACTGGGACTGAAATACTGAGCAATTTCAGTAATAGCAATATAATATGATAATGAATTTAACAAAATGTGGTTCTAGCGCAAGTCTACCTGAAACTGGGACTGCGGAAAGAGGCCGAGGAGGAATTCCGCAAGCTGCTGCAGCGCAACCCGGACAACCGAGCTTACTATCTGGGTCTGGAGGAAGCGCTGGGTCTGACGGCGGTCGACGAGAAGCTCGAACTGTACGCCGAGCTTCGGGAAAAGTTTCCGCGAGCCATTCTGGCCCGTCGTCTTCCGCTCAACTACGCTTCCGGCGACCAGTTTCGAACGCTGGTTGACAAGTACTTTATCCAGTCGTTCCGCAAGGGAACCCCGCCGCTCTTTGTCGACCTCAAGAACCTCTACCGCAGTAACGAGAAGGTGGCCATCATAGAGGAGCTGCTCGTGGGTTACATCGATTGCCTCAAGCGCTGCGAGAGATTCAGCGACCAAGGTATTTCCCTTAAACACCTCGGCTTGATTTCTAGAAGTCTGGCGATATTAGTTATTTGAATGAATCGGTGAATGAATGCCAATCTGTCTATCTACTCTAACTACCTATCTATCCATCCATCTGTTCATCTATCTATCTATCAAATGAAATGAATCAATGGCAATTGGTTACTTATATTGAATGATTGAACCGTAAATTTATACACTAACCTACCCATCTACTAGTCTTACTAATTACTATAAGCATTTCTCGTATTAGCTACTGTTGTTAATTAGTAATTGTCAAATGACAACTGGTTACTCTAATGGGTGAACGCCAACTTTGAAATTGAAATGTAAAATGATAGAATAACTTACCTGTCCTTTCCAGATGTGGAGAACACCCCAGCGGAGCCGGCGTCTGCCCTGCTGTGGACCTATTACTACACAGCGCAGCATTTTGACCATTTGGGGAATTTCGAGAAGGCTCTCGGCTACATCGATATGGCTATCGAGCACACGCCGACGCTGATTGAACTCTTTGTCACCAAGGGAAGAATATACAAGGTAATTGAAAAATCGACAGTAGAAACAAATTGCGTCCTAGTGTTGCCTATTGGGATCTTCAGTAAAAACCTATGGATTGTCGGCATAGCGACAAGTGTTCATTAGAAATTAAGAGTTAATAACGATTTGTAAAGATTACTTTCGCATTCCCTATAGATTGAAAAGAGTTGTAAAAACACAATTTACATTTGTCAATAATTGTAATTAAATTTTAATTTAAAGTTAATTTAATTGGTTAACTTTTTTAATTTTTACGTAGCATGCCGGAAACCCGATCCTGGCGTACCGTTGCCTGGACGAAGCCCAGTCTCTGGACACGGCGGACCGTTACATCAACTCCAAGTGCGCCAAGTACATGCTGAGGGCCGACCTTATCCAGGAGGCTGAACTCATGTGCGCCAAATTCACAAGGGTGAGTGTTTTTTTTTGCTGCAGCCTTGTTTATATATATTTCAGTGAATTATCCATAACTGTATTGAACGATATTCCTAATTTATTTGGTCTGGCATTAATTTGATTTGGTTATTTTAATATTTCGACGGATTGTTTTTATGGTATGGTTTTATGAATCGAGTAATTAATCTGACTTTTATTTTTTTGAAAAAAGCGACAGTTAACATGATTACGTCCGTCTTGTAATCCGCAGGAAGGAGTATCGGCCATGGAGAACCTGAACGAGATGCAGTGCATGTGGTTCCAGACCGAGTGCGCCAATGCCTATCAGCGTATGGGCAAGTGGGGTGAAGCTTTGAAGAAGTGTCACGAAATTGAACGGGTAATTTACAATAAAATAGGTATTTACTAGGTAGATAAACAGTAGAGACAATACATATAGATAGATAGATAGACTGGTAAATAGGTGGATATGTGATTACAGGTAATAGTTAGGTAAGTAGATTGATTGATAGATAGATTAAGATAGGTAGGTAGACAGATAGTTAGTTAGATAAATAGGTATATTAATAGATTGATAGATAAATGGATACGTAGGTAGGTAGATAGATAGGTGGATAGGCAGATCGATAGGTTGATAGATAAGTGGATATATAGATTAAGATAGTTGCATAGGTAGGTAGATAGGTAGATGGATAGGTTTGTGGATAGGTTGATAGATAGACAGACAAGTAAAAAATCTTTTAAGGAAAAAAAGACGAAAGCGAAAGGGTAATATAAACTAGAATAAAAATATTAGGTAGATAAATAGGTAGGTAATAGATAGTTGGGTAGATTAAGACGGAATCGAACGGGCAAACACGTATAGTAGTTTTAAAAAAAACTTTGAATTGTGTGGTTGAATTGAGTCTGTATTTTTAATTTAACAGCATTTTGTGGAGATTATCGACGACCAGTTCGATTTCCATACCTACTGCATGCGTAAGATGACCCTCCGGTCGTACGTGAGTCTGCTGAGACTAGAGGACGTGCTGCGCTCACATCCGTTCTACTTCCAAGCCGCCCGCTGCGCTATCGAAGTCTACCTGCACCTGCACGATTCCCCGCTCACCGAGGAACCGTCCGAGGAGGAACTCAAAGCAGGTAACGATGGGCCAGCAACAGCTTCAGTGATAATTCGTATTGCGTATGAGCATACCATAGCCACAATTCATTTAACTTTTCGCTAACTATGTGTTTACCTAGTACAAAAGGTAGATAGATAAAACACTTAGGATACACAGATGTATAGATAGATGGACAGATATTGAAAATATATAGCTTAGCTAGGGTATCTGGGTAAGGTAGTTAGATTGTAGATAGATGAGTAAATAGGTAGATAGGTAGGAAGATGGATCGAAAGCTGGAATGATAGATAGATAAATAAAGATATATAAATAGATAGATAGATGGATAGGTAGATAGGTAGTTAGATAGACAGATAGATATATAGGTAGAAAGGTACATAGATGGACAAATATTGAAATAGATATCATAGCTAGAGTATGTAGGTAAGGTAGTTGGATAGATAGATGGTTAGATAGGTAGAAAGATAAATCGACAGCTGGATTGATGGATAGATGGATAGATATATAGATAGTTAGAAATAGATAGACAGTTAGACGGACATAAAGACAGGCAGAGCAACTTGAGTAAGATAGAAATTGTAATGAATTTTATGATTAATCACCCGTGCTAATGAATGTAAGTGATGTCGTGTACCAGTAGCTGTTGTTGGGTTATTTATCTTTTTATTTTCTATTTTATTTTAATTTTTAAACGGAATTTAAAATTTTGATGATTTTTCTATTACGCTCGTTTTACAATCGCATTTCTCGATGAAGGAATGACTCTGCGCTTTACCGAAACAATAGTTTTTTCGCTTAAAATCAAATCCTGCGTTCGGTGTCGTGGGTTATTGTCGATGCTCTCGTAGTAGTTTGGTAAATTTAAAGGATTGTCGAACAATTTTGAAAGGTTAGCCGGCGTATTTCCGGTGAAATTGACCGGCGCAAAAAAGTCCCTCGGCGGTAGCAAGTAGATGCCGGGACCCGAAGGGCCCGGTGGCAGTCGCTGTCGTTTCGCCTTGGGATAGTAATATTCCACGGGTCTGGCGGGGAAAAGCCGCGTGAGAGTCGCTGTTTCAGCGGGAGAATCAAGCTGCTTGGTTTCCTTGCTGCTGTCGTACGGCGGTCCGGGCGCCGGAAGGATCGGCAGGGAACCGTTTCGCCAATCCTGCGGGTAGAAAACCGTTCCCGGCTCCGGTAGCGGAGGCGGCTGA
>JAIQCU010001499.1:0-20440 GCA_022114935.1 Leptestheria dahalacensis
TTAATTTTGATATTATTATTGTTATTTTAATTTAGACATGCGTGAGTCAACGCGGGCCGTCAACGCGAATCTGATGCGTCTAGTGACCAAGGACAACGAGGGTCTGATGGAACTCAATTCATTCGTCTCGGTCCTGAAGCAAAACCTGAGTCACAATTCCATTCACACCAAGCTGGCCGTCCTGCGCTGGATTCTCCATCTCTTGACCCAACTGCCAGCAGCTGTACCTCCCCACCCCATTTATTTATTTTTAAATTACAAAAACAAAAACAAAATAATTTACAGTTCATTCATTATTGTTATTACCAGTTTGTATTTGAATTAAAGTTGATGCAGTTAGGATTTTTAATGGCTAAATCATAAAAGGGGATTTCTGTAGGTTTCGCCTCACACGGAGGGCCTCTTTCCCGCGCTACTGGCGACGCTGACCGATCCTTCGGACGAAGTGGTCATCGTTACGGTCGAAGCTTTAGCCCAGATATCAAGTAAGCGTTATTTATAGACTCCAATTGAATCTGAAACGATTATACGATTAGAAGTAGGATATTTTACGATATTTCAATTGATTCTTATTGATCATTTATTATCAATATCGAATTCTATGAAATTCTAATTACAATTTCATGTTTTATGGGATGGCTGACACAAGAATATCTGTTTAAAAAAAATTAAAATTAATGTGAGAATTGAATGATTGGAAAGATACGCAGACGCATCCGGATTCGTCGCCGGTTGAAACCTACTTCGCCAGGTTCATGCGGGAGCTGCTCTCCCTGTTTCGATCGGACCGTTTAATGCAGGAAGAACGCTGGGCCTTCATCATCAGGTGAATCTGTCAATCTATCTGTCTGTCTGCCTTTCTAACTATCAGTTGTTCTACCAAGCCATCTATCTATCTGTTCATCAGGTAAATCTATCTATCTATCCATTCATCTATCTATCTATCTGTCTGCCTTTCTAACTATCAGTTGATCTACCAAGCCATCTACCTGTCTATTCATCAGGTAAATCATCTGTCTATCCATCCATCCATCCATCTATCAGTATCTATCTGTCTATCTGTCTGTTTACCTTTCCCACTACCGGTTGATCTACCAAGCCATCTACCTATCCATCTATCTACATTTCTAACTATCAGTTGATCTATCTATCTATCGATCGATCTCTTGATTAAAAATTACAGATGAAATAATTTAGGGACTTTGAATCTAGGCTTTGTTAACATCTAAAAAATCATGAAGCTTTTGATTTAAATTACATTAAATATAATTAATTGAATGTGTTATTGCTGTAGAAAGCTTAGTTACCCCGTAGTGTGATGTAATCTGATCCGTAGGTGATTGAATCTAACAGCATACTTGGAATGAACCAGTGTTGTCAAAATATAATATAAGAATCTAATATAACCACTATTAATAATTAACTAATATTAAATTGACCTGTTATTAAATNAAGAGAAGGCAACCCCCGTATGGGGGTCGGATCCGGGATTGAATTAACTACGAGTTTCGCCACGCCACCGCAAGGCGGCGCGATCAGTCCTTGCAAGTCAATGACAAGTGCAGACGTAGTTCGCGACCGTTGCTGTCGCATTGTTTGTGACAGTTTGGTGTTCGTTAACTTGATTAAATTGGTTTCCCCCCAAAATTTCCAACGTTTCCCTCTTGTTTTGTTCCGAAATGGAGCAAAAGGAAGAATTTACGGTTTTGCACAACAACCACCAATCACATTTTTGAAATTTGTACACTTTTAGGATTCCCTTTTAAAAAGCTTTCTTTTGATGTATCTAACTCTTTGAAAAATTTAATTTTTGTCATTCAGGTAAATCGCTCTTATTTTACATGTGGAATACGTAAAATTAAATGAGGATTCCAGATCTGGTATTCTTTTCTTTATGTGTTAAGTCTGGCCCACGCAATTTACAATTTAATGTTTGCAACATTCAAAATTGCCGTTAAAAGCCCTGCGGCTACCCGAGAATTCGTAAAACGCGACTGTTTGCGTTAAGGTTTTAAGCTTCATTGTAAAGTTTATTTAGACATGATGTACAACATAAAAGAGCTTTTTTCACGTAGATTCAAACTATGTACTTTGTTTCTTGATAGAACAAGCCGTTACGGCGCAAAAGCGTTAAGAAAGTTTTAGCTCCATAAGAGCCTATGTTAAAAGTCGCGCAGTTGTCTGCACCAATCAGGGACGGCCGGATCGGTAAGGCTTATTGCATCTACATTGGAAGCCCATCGCTGAATTTCAAACTGAGAAAACCATCTGCCGCTGGCGCCACCTGGCGGTGGCGTGGCGAAACTCGTAGTTAATTCAATCCCGGATCCGACCCCCATACGGGGGTTGCCTTCTCTTGGTTTCATAACTCTTGATATAATTCATTGAATGTGTTATTGGTGTAAAAAAAAGCTTAGTTACGCCATAGCTCTGCAGTGATGGAATAGGTGATTGTATCGAATAGTATACTTGGAATTAACCACTGTTATTACAATATACTATAAGAATATAATATAACCACTATTAATAATTAACTAATATTAAATTGACCTGTTATTAAAGTGGTAATGTAATGCTAATTCACCAGTTGAATTGGATTTCTAGGCAACTGTGCATCTTGATGAACCCCGAGGAGATTTATCGCTCGCTCAGCGAGAACCTGATGACGGAGAGGAACGCCCTGTTTGCCGGCCTGATGATCGAAACGCTCAACACGCTGCTGATGACCGCGTCCGAACTGTTTGCCCTGCGACACCAACTCAAGGAATTAAAAACCAAAGTAAAAATAGTAATTCATCAAAATCAAATTGAAAAATATACAAAACATAAATTTTAAATGCAAATGTAATAAAATATAAATAACAATATAATTAAGAAAATATATAATACTAATAATATTAAACAGTTAAAACGATAAAATTGACACAAAAGATAGAAACCGGAAATGTTGAAAACCTTGTGGGAAATAAATTCTCAACGCCCTTGGAATAATTCAATTAACTTAATGGACATTCCAAACACAAAGGTTAATCCAATCAAATTCTGTTCCCGCAGGAAAGCTGCGATCTCTTCTGCTGCCTTTACAAATCCTGGTGCCACAACCCCGTTGCCACGGTCTCGCTATGCCTGCTGACGCAGAACTATCAACACGCGTCGACTCTGATTCGCCACTTGTAAGCAACTTGTCCACCAGATCCGATTATTTTGATTGAATTGAATTCATTAATGATCAACACAGCGGGAATCTGGAAGTCAACGTGGATTTCCTGACTGAAATCGACCAACTGGTGCAGTTGATTGAATCGCCCATTTTCGCGTGTAAGTTGACTGAATGTTGACATCCGTTGTTGTTTTCAACCTCGATTACCTTTTCACTGATGCTAGATCTCCGGCTGCAACTCCTCGAACCGGATAACTGCAAACCCATCATGCACACACTGTCCGGTCTGTTGATGCTGCTCCCGCAGAGCGAGGCTTTCCATACGCTGCGGCGCAGGCTCGAATGTGTCACGAACCTCCGATATTGCGCCGATACCACGTACTTAATTCTTATTTCATATTCTAGTATTATTAATTAATATTTAACTTGTACTAAATTATAAATAAATGATAACTTGCGAGCAGGAATGCTGGGACCTGGAAGGACAAGAGGCAGCACGTGCAGCAGATCAGCTTCGACGATCTCAATCAACATTTCCTCAAAGTACAAGAGCAGCACCGTCTCTTCCTGCAAGAGTCCAGACTGAAAGCCCTAACCGTGGCGTCCGACTGAACCGCAAAGGTTACAAGGGGAGGACCAGGATTCCCCGCGTAATTTAGTCTCAAACCCCCGATGTTTTGTCTCCGTTCAACTTTTCGCTGGTTATAAAACAAAATACAGAAAGAAATACGTGTTCACATGAACTTTGACTCGGTCATTTTAACAACCTGAAATTATTGCCTGAATTATGAAAATTAATTTGTATAAATAACAACTCACTTGAAAAAAGAAGACAAACATTATTGTGGCGAAGTTGAGCAATGCGGGAAAGCAAGAAGACATCGATCTGGAAGATCTTGAAAGGGCAACCCAACAGAAAAAAGATGGACCTGTAGTTTGAGATGTTTAAAAAAAGAAAGAACAAACTGGTTGTTACTGACAATAACCCCGGGCAGCTTTTAGACCCATATCAGCCTCTTAAACGTTATATAGGAGAGATCTTCGAAAGGCTTCTTTACAACAGGCTAAAGTGGCTCTCCCAAGTGCATTACTGGCTTTCTAAATCCCAGCACGGCTTTATCGAAGGACGATCGACAGATTGAGACAGCAGTGCAAACCTGAGACCAGCAAAACCAATATCGAGAAAGGTTTGAGCGAAAACGCGATATCGATATCAAGGCTTCTGGATCGAAAACTAAGCTGGAAGAAACACCACTCAAGTCAGTTAACGCCGTTATATGTCGAACAACAGAGCCGTCTCTATTCGGAACCATTCCTATGCCAAGTAAGCGGCCACCAGTAGTCCTACCACTCAGCTGGACTTGCTAATCGACAACATAGTTTAATCCTGAATTAAACTAATTTGAAAATGTAATAAATCGGGAATACGCCTGGAAGACTCAATGAATGGTATTATGGATTCGATTTCTTTTTAATTATAAAGATAAACTGAACAACCTAACACAGACGTAAATCGTGTTGGGTTGTTAAACTACTGGTGTATTACAAGCACGCCTAAATATAAGTCAAAATGAATAAACAAAATTTGAACGGCAAACCAAGAAAAAGAATAAAACAGCAGCGGAATATGGAAAATGGACAGATTAGTGAAGAAGTATGCACGCTACAATTTATCCGGCTCTTTTTAATCAGTAAAACGAAATTAAAGAAATTTTTTTTTAAATTAAAATTTCTAATTTGGAAAAAAATGTAGAAAAACACCCGAAGAAAACTTGCTAATAATCTCATTTTCGAAAATGAATCAATTTTGGATATTTGGACAAATTAAAATACTAAAAATTAGTGAAATGATAAGTAAACCCCTTAAATTGCAGTTTGTCCTTTTTTTTTAATGTTCTGCTTGTTGATTTGTTCATTCGATGGTTTTCGGGACAGCGCCGTCAGATGACGGTTCCTGGGCATTGGGATCCCAGGCGCGCAGATTGGCCAGGGCCTTGTTCATCTGGGTGCACCACTGGATTCTCTCGTCCTTCGAATCGGCCGAAATCAAGTGACGTAAAGCTGTGCGGTGCGGGTAGCAGGTCATCACCAGCGAGTCCTACAAAGAGAATTAGATTTTTCTTTAAACCCAAAATTTTTTTTAGAAAAGGGAAAATGTAAAAAAGAAAAAACGACGCTGTTCATTAACTTGTTTAAAATTAAAATTAGTTAATTATTTCAATATACAGATTTATATTTTATGAAAATCAACCTACCATTTACCATTAATTTAAAATAATTCTAATTTCAAGTTTATAAAACTTTACTTGTATAAATATAAGTTAACAAGTTTATATAAGCTATAGAAGTTTGAATGAATGAGATTACCTTGTCCTCTGGTTTGCGCGAACGCACAGTGACCAGCAGGAACGTGTTGGGCCGGGCGCAAATATCGCGATTCACCTGGCTGACCACCTCCGTGACGCACGATTTCAGATTGATGTAACCCATGGGCTCCTATCGACAACGGATACATACAGTTTATGTGTACAACTTTGGTAAAATTACACGAAATTTAATTATTTGAAAATAATAATAACGCGGGTGGCAATAATTTAATTAAAAGTTAATGATTACAACACTAACGACATGAAAATACATAACTAATTACAATACCTAAATGACGGTTTATAATAAATACTTCAACAAGTATGAAAAAGATAAAGATCTGAAATGGGCAGCAGATGGAGTTACTTTGCGTCTCTCGTCATCCGGGTACTTCCAGATGGACAGTCTATCGTTGGACAAGACGCACCAGCGCCGGTGCCAGGCTCCAAAGCCGCTGACATCCTCAAACATGGTCAGGAATCCTCGCTCTTCGACCAGACTTTCCGTGTGGCACTGGATGCGAATGTTCAAGTCGCCAGTCAGCGGAGAAGCAAACGGCACCTTAACGAAAAAATAATATTAATGACAATTAAGTTTTTAATAATTAGCCAGAAAATTTAGTTCGACCTTTCAGTCCATTGGAATGCACAAATTAAATCAATTACAGAGTTTAAATTAATTGATTCGATTACTGCTCCAGAAAGATTGCATTTTAATCATAAATAATTGAATTAAACCAGATATTCAAGATAATCTAATATTTCTAAGAAATATTATAATTAACTGTTAAGCTGCATCGATTTTAATGCCATTAACTCAACAACTATTTCTAACCGTGATACCGTAACGAACAACAATATATCGTTGACACATTAAGATGGAAAATTCATAAATTTAATTAACGTTAAGCAATACATAAAGTTAATTGATGAAGTTAAACATCTATACATACTTTAATACAGAATATTTTACACTTCTAAATGAATTACTGCTTGTTTAAAGACAACCAAGATGAAGGAAAGGATTACCTTTTCGAGAGCCCAGTGCTTGCGCCGGATCGACGTCGGCGTAATGCTGGAATATCCCACCATTCCGAAACTAGACGAGCGAACTGCTAGAGGTCCTCCGGGGCTCTGTACCGTAGGTGTCGACAACAGGCGACTCTCCTGTTATTTCAACATGGAATTCATTCAAATATTGAGAATAAACAACTCGAATAACAACAAGAGTAGAATTCATAAATTACATAAAAAAAATTGTATTAGTCTAATCACTATAATGCCTAAATAAAATAACACTACAAACAATTTAATTTAATTATTATTAACGAGCCTGATAATTCGGTTATTATTTTTGAAGTGTAGGTTAGTTGTGACCTTGATACCTGTTTGTTCAAGAGTTTTTTGGGCGTCAGCCTCATCTTGCTGCTCTCCTTACGGATGTGGTACTTGGCGTCGTGCGCCAGCTTTTCACGGCGCGTCTGCAGGGCGTACACTTCGACGGCTACGTTGAAATCGGCCTGAAGGTCGCGCAGTTGAATCAAATTGGGGAAACGCAGGGCGCCGTCCTAGAATTTCAAAAAAAAATCGATCCATTTTACATACATTAATTTTAATTAACTTCACATACAAATTCCAAAACTATGTATTTAGACTTTTAAATATCATATCAATAATATATCGTTTAATTTCATATCGATCTCTTAATTTCGTAAAAATTTTAGTAATTAAACAGTTAGAGGTATTTATTAGTCAGTAAAATCAATTAATAATGTAAGTGTAACATTAAAGAGATGATTGCAGTCGTGACGATATTTGGCTGAAAAACCGAACCTGGATTCCATCGATGCTAGACAACATCTGCGTGGGTACAACCTGGCCACGGCTGCGCACAATCATCAAGAAGTAATGAACGAAATCATCTGCAACAGGAAAAAAAAATTAGTAAATAAAATTAAATTATTTTCAAGCTTAAATCTTCCGAAGATGAAAAAATGATTTGGTAATTTTAAAATTATAATTTAATTTTTTTTTGGGAAAAAAAAACAGGTAGACGGATTTGGTTATATTAAATAATAAATACCTCCGCCTTTAGCCAGCATCGACAGGAACTCCTTCTTCAAGGGAAGGGCCAAGTTGCTGATGGATAGTGTTCCTCTAGCGGTGAAATCCCGGGGGTCGCTGCCGTTCTTTTTCACGGCGGCTTCATTCTTCAGACGCTGGATTTCATTGATTGCAGCTTGCCTCTTTTGCGCTGGAAATTATTCATTTATTATTTTTTTAAATTATTAATAAATTAAAAGCGCCATGACGATGAATTACCCGTTTTATTTACAAATAAATTACGACAAGATAGTGGGAAATAATAGTTTATCCAAATTTTTAATTCAGACCCTGTGCGGACAATTAAAATTCACCCAGTTGATAATAAGATTTAAAATGAAATTCCTGAAAAGAATATGTAGATGTAAACTTATTTCGTCTAAATACACATGAAATACTAAAACGAATCAAATTAAATTAAAAACGATGAATATAACGGTTGTAGCCATACTATCATAATATCGCAATTAACCGTTAAACATAAAAAGGAAACTTGAGTTTAAAAAATAAATAAATATATAATTACTAGCAACGAGCAAGAGCCTTTCGCCTTCAACTTGCTCGGTGGATCCGGAAAACTCGGCAGTGGCCCGGCACAAATTCAGCGCTTGACTGGCCTGTGAAATTACTGTCTGCTGTGCATTGATCTGTTTTAAAAAATCGTATACTTAATATCCCACACTTCTGTTCATTAAACAAATAATTAAATAGATTAATTTTAATTAATTATGCAGAAATAAGTATTAATGAATAACGTAAATCACTAAATTTGCTCTCCAACGACCAGCTGCGAATTTTTCAAAAATTAAAGTTGGGCATTTATTATTACTATTATTGTATATATAAAATACACTGATATATAGATAGTTAGATAGATAAATAGGTAGATTTTTACTTCTTCTTGAAGAGCCCGTATCTGCTGATGGACAGGCACTTGCTGCGAAACCTGCGGCGCCTCATCTTCACTGTACGCCGAAGTGGACGCTACGACGACCTCGGCCTTTCGAATGATTTGTTTGACGGGAGTGGCGCTGTACTCCTGCAATTACGACGAAAACATAATTAGAGTATCAAATTAATTAACAATACGAATAAATAAAAGATTAACTTCAAAAAAAAGGATTTATTCATTATTAATAATTTGCAATTCTTAATTAACTATTATTGCAATTAATTATTCACTCTAGAACATCAGAATACGGATTTGTGACCGAGGCGTTACCTGCTGTTTCTGCTTGCGATAGAAGCTCACTGAATGAAAGAGCGGCACTTCACGGCCGCCCTCAATGACAGTCTCGGGGATTTTGCCCATTCGGGTCTGCTTGGGCGGCGTAGGCTCGTCGGCTGAATCGTCGTCGAGCGCCTCGTCCAGCAGCTCGCTAATATCTCCGCAGCCCATCGGGTCCGAATCGTCATCCTGCCATTTTCCATAATATGAAGTTAATTAGAATTCATCCTAATTATACTAACAGCAATTCATAGTTATACCCTGACTGTAAACTTGACTCGTATGACTGTAATAATAATAATAATAATGTTTATCGTCCCTGTTCAGTTCATCAAAATCTGAGTATAATGTAATTCAGATTAAAGTTTTGCTTCCAGTCCTATCTTCATTATTACTACCGGCATTAACATTATTAAGGATTTAATATATAATACTTTAAATTAAATATACACCAATGTAATAATACTTTAACTATTACTAGCTAGAGTTTAATTTGAACTTGTAGATTCAGTTTCTACTGAATATATAATGCTGAATATGATGAAACTTATCCTACGTGTTCATCATTACCTTAATATGTTTTCTTGAAGACTTGCTCTCAACTTGAGCTTCACTATATTAGCTTGATTAATGTATCTATTAATTAAAGTAGATTAAATAAAGTCTATTTAATTGTATATGAAAACGTCTGACACCTCAGGGTAGTGTACACGAAATATGTGAAAATTTTTAAGATTGAAGCAATAGTTTGTTTATCAACCCACTGACAATACGCTACACTAATAGATATTAAAATGTAGTAAGACTACTGACAAAATTAATGTTGACTAATTAAGTTTTAACGATATTATCTTCTTGATAGTGAAGTCACATGACTCGACTCGACTCAACTCGACTTAGAAGACTAGGGCCGCCGAGTCGAGTCGTTGACATCCGCTACTATTCGGACGAAGTAATGGGAATTCTTACAAAATCGGCCCGTTCGGCAATAGAACGCAGATTGCCCGACTGCTGCGCTTTCGGCGTCGGTCTGCTCATCTCCAGGAGTCGCTTCTTGGGCGTATTGATGAACTGACTGAGCCCGGCACGGCCGAGGATATCGACCGTGAAACTCGAGTCGAGATCCTGGCTCGTGTCTAGGGCATTGTCGCTGGCCTGACTGGGTGCGCTGTTGTTGCTGCTCGTGCTGCAGTCGGCCTCCGTTTCTGTGGTCATTTCAATGTCCGACAGGCACGGGTACAACATTCCCGGTTTCGGTGGAGAAACGCGAATCTTCTTGCATTCTTCGACGCCAGCGTATTTGGTCGGGCTCGTTTTGTTCTTCTGTGGAGACGTCGTGGTGCTCTTCTTGGGAGAGACCCCTACAACGCTGGGTAGAGGCGGGGCCATGGGAATGAACGCAGAGGTCTGCTGCTGCATCTCAACGGGTTCCTAGAAGCAGCCAACCAATAATTAATGGGGCGAACGAAAACAACGATAATCAACTAATGTAATTTTACATCACACATTTGAATACAAAACAATAATAGTTGAGTCAAAACTGAAATTAAATAAAAATCATATCCATAACTAAAATACTTAACCAAAGTAGAAATATTTAGAAAATAAAAAATAAAATCACAAACCATAATAAAAAAGTATACATATCAATACAAATAACTATTTTTTACTTAATTAGCTTTTTATTACAATAAATAGACTCAAAAACCTATTTCACAATAGATTATTTTTTAAAAAATAATTCATGGTTAATTAAATTATTTGTTATTAATGAATTACTAATATTTAACCAAAACAAATATTAAAGAGCTAAACAAATAGAAATTATTACAAACGAACTAATTTACTGACTTGCAAGTAGAACGAAGGTGTTACATATACAGATACTTATATAAGATTAAATCATATCTGTGTACATAAAAAAAATGCAAATAAGGATTTTTTAAGACTAAAACCAATTAGAACTCACCGTTGCGTCATCCTCTTGATCTTCGAGTTCTTCGTCAGCATAAGACTGCTTCTTCTGTTGATCGTATCGCTTGCGCAACAAGTCCAGTTCTTTCATGCGTTCGGCCTTGGCGGAGCTGGCGTTCTGCTCGGCTGTTGGTGAAAAATAAAAATGAAGTAAAAAGTAAAACATTTAAAAAATGTAATATACGAAATAAAGAATAGATAATAGTAATAACAATACACTAAATATTAACCGAGATTCCCTTCCTGTTAATTTCAAAAAAAGCAATTTATACCGGCTAATTTCTGGTGCAGGAATCTGCTCTGAACTTCGGACTTGGACACGGGCGTCGATACCGGCCGGGCGGGAGTCGACTGCGGTGTGGCTTTCCCGGCTACTACCGGTGTCTTCGCAGTCTGAAAGCAAAACATGGTATTATTTTCAACATTCCACAGATCAATTAAATCTTCATCATATATTTAGACTAACAGCTTGTCGTATTTTAAAAGATAGCTTAAACGAGATTAATATGGAATAAATTAAAATGAATGAATACCGGCATGGGTGGGCGTCCCTTGTTCTTTTCAAAAAGAGCCTTCCGCTCCGTCAGTGACAGCTCAGCGGGATCCTTTCTCGGCTGCACCGGCGTGCTGGATTCAAACATGGCAGCTCGCTGGGCCACGCTCATGGAGCTTGCGCTGCTCTGAACAGCAGCCTGCTGCGGGGTCTTCTTCGGAGAGGGCTGCTGGGAAACTGCAAAGCAGAAAATTTTATTTTAGTCTCTACGTTTAATTCTAGTATATTGTTATTTTCCATATAATTAAAAGCAGAAATATGAAATACTAACTTATGAAATAATAATATTGTAAATTAGTCAATTGCTAATATTTAATTTAATAAGTAATAATGTTGCAATGTGTTATTTAAGTTATACCTGTTTTCTGCGGTGAGGATAACGGCACATTTTTTGGTAGATCCTTCTGAGGACTTTTCACGAAGTTGCGTTGTTCGGCAGCTTTCATTGGAGAAGGTCGAGCGGCGTTTAGGTTGGTGTTGCTGGTTTTCGGTGTCCGTGGAACATAGGACCACGACTTGGCTGACTCGTCCTGCCCGCGAGAATCCTCGGGGTCACTTTCGTCGGAATCGGAAATCACCTTGGCTTTCTGTTCCTTCTCAAACTCGTAGACCAAACGCGAGCGACGGGACGAGGACGGAGTGTAACCCTGGGCCTCCTTCAACAGATAATCATAGCATAATAATAACAAAAATAACCAAAAGGATAAATTATAATTACCGCGCAAGGAAAGGAAGAATGGTAACAGAAAAGCTAGCAAGCATTTTAAAAAGCTAATCACAACAGTTTATCAGCAGCCGTGTTTGCTGTATATCATGCACATACCAAAGATGCCAAAACAGCGCTATCCAATACCACAGATTTGGTGGGCGTCTCTTTCTTCAGCACGGGTTCCACGTTTTTGATTGGAGAGAGGTTCGTCCCCCGTCCTGCTGCAGTTTTGGTCGGCGACTGATAGTTTGTGGCGGAAATGGCTCTGGCTTTAACGGGCGAGGTGTTTCCCGAGCTTTTTGCACTGAACTGACTTGCAGGCTTGGTGACTCCCTTCACCGGGGTGGATGAGACTATCTGGGACTTTGATGGAGAAGTGTTATTTGACTCGTCTTGCCAGTCATTGATGCTGTTGGCCAGAGCGGCGAGTCTGGCACGTCTCGAAGAGTCTTTCACTGGCAGACTTATTTCGTTCTCCTGGACTGAACTCTGCGACAGGGCGGAGGTTTGCATTGCAGCGTACGAACTCGGATGATCGGTAGCACCGTCTGATTGAAAACGGCACTTAATTGTCAAACGAACCGTGCGATTTAATCAAACAATTATAATACCTTCGCCTCCGTACAAACTGCTCAACTCCCGCAGCTTTGATTTAACCCGCACTTCGGACGGTTTCCGCTCTTCCTCGAACTTCAACTGCCCATTCTCCTTCTCCCGTGACAGCTCGGCTGTCGAAGGTAGCAACTTCTTTGGAGACAGCTGGTTGTTACTGTTACTGTCCTTCTGTACGATAGCTTCTTTTAAAGGACTCCTGGTCGTTGTTTCCGCAGCGCTGCCCGATGTTAATTGACCTGTCGAGTTGCTTCCCGTTTTTGATTTGAGGTACTCGCCCCGGGCCCGGGTCCGTTCGAGTAATTTCTATGATCGAATCTCATGTGAACGTCTCTGTTGAATTTAATACGTTACATGTCTTCCTTACCTGAGTGAACAAATCTGCCATTTCCTCCACACGACTTGTGTTGTTATGTTTACTTGTCAGAAGTTGAATTCTCTTTCCAAAACTAGAAAAAAAACCTAAACATATTAGATTTCTATAATGCCATTTAAGTTTGCCTCATATAATTACCTGTATAATTTCAAAAATCAATTAAGTTGAACCGGTGAAAGGATCATCCGCATCAAGACTACAACTGCAACGGACAACTGTTTGAAACTGCTCCCTATTCAAATTTCGGCCGTTAAACCTTTCCCGCAAGCTCCGCCTACTACAATAACAAAAGTCAAATCAGAATCCCGACAACACATAAACTATAAAACTATGTGTAATTAACTATTTTCAGTTATAAATTTACTTTATAATTCATACAATACAGTAACATTCTATACACGAATTATATTCTTTTATGCGGCGCTGTGTTACGTGAGACGGGGAGCGGCTGAGGCGCCAATTTCAAATACCTCCCGTATGACGCATGCCATCACTTCTCTAATCTTATCACTTTTTTAACGTTCAGTGTAACGCTTGTTTCGTAAATAGCGACGTAAATTGCTATATTATAAACGAGAATTAACGAATCAAACCCTTAATATCTGGCAGCTGTAAATTAATAAAATCACAGTAAAAATGAATAAAGAAAATCTGACGGATGGAAGGGTTTTAAATTACTTAATAATACCGGTTAATGAAATAATTCAACCTGATTAACATTAAATTATGAATAAAAAGTATGCGATAACATATAAATAATATAACTACAAAACAAACTCATTTAAAACGTTTTCAAAATGCTTTATTTAATGAAGACGGCTACAGGGACAGCTTTGTATGTACAGGAAATATTTAAGTACTGAACACATCTGGGAATAAAAGCAGGCAACGTAAACAGATTACCTCGTAACAATGTAAATATGAAAAAGAACAACACGGAAGTAAACCATTAACAATTTGTCAATGAAATGGACGTTTATAGAAATTGCGTTGCACCGTTGCTTTTTTTTTCCAGCCAAGCTGCATATAAGTTTGCCTATATACCCCTCCAGCGCATCACGTCATCAGTATGTAAACGGCACAGGTACACGGTGGAAACCAGAATGACAAAGCCATGGGAAACGATAACATCTACAATGGCACTAGATATCGATTCCATTATCTTCATTCATTTGAAACTTGGGACATTGAACGAGCTAAGTAAACAGGCTACGGGATGTATAGAAGACTAAGAGGATTTTATACTTTATAAGATTATGGAAACAAGGATAGAACTGGAATGCTATGGAATGGCTATTCATTGGGTCTTTGTTATTATTATTTTTTTAAAACAAGAATTATGATATCACGCAGCAGATTTTCTTCTCTTTGGATGAGCCGACGACGTCCTGCGTGTCTCCTCTCAGGACCAAATAGTCGGCGTTCTCGCTGCGCGTCCGTTCGTTACCTTCAAAAGCCAATGGAAACAATTACTTATTGCATTAAGATGTGACAAGTCAATCAAATGTAAGTCGATAACTTAAGTAGCATTTTGATCTCTTTACTGGATAAATTACTAGACAAGTGAATGTTGAAATACATAAATTAAACTTTATGAATTGTACTCGTTCTGAGTAAATTACAATGAATTGTTGGTAATCAACATATGCGACTGTTGCCAAAAACTCATAATGTGAAATTAACCTGTCAACAACTGTAGATGCTACAAAACTGATGCTGGTATGGTATTTATAATATGAGATTTGTTGTTGATACGATATTGTAATATCATTTATTCTTTAACTTAATATGATACATCGCCCAACCTTCTTTTACAACTATTAGCGACTTAAATATTACGACTTGACTTATCCTATATGTATGTATTTATCTGTCTGTCTGTCTGTTTATCTATCTATCTATCTATCTATCTATCTATCTATCCATCCATCCATCCATCTATCCATCCATCTATCCATCCATCTATCTACCCATATATTTATCTATCTATCTATCTATCCGTCTGCGTATATATTGATCTGCCTGACCGTCCCCAATCTATGTGTGTATCTATATATCTATACCTATCCATATATCAGTCTATCTATCTATCTAACTATCTATCTATCTATCTATTTATCCACCTATCTATTAACTATCTATCTATCTACACTATCTATCTATCTACCTATATATCTATCTATCTATCCATCGACCTACCTATCTATCTATCTATGTCTATTTATGTATATATGTAGCTTTCTATCAATCTAGCTTTCTGCCAACGTATATAGCTATCAATGCATATATGTATCTGTCAAACCACCCATCCACCCATCCATCCACCTGTCTACTACAATTACCTAGATTAGTTTTGCCGGTGTTGGAGGCGACGACGGCGCTGCTGGTTTCTGTATGAGACAAAAGAAGAACATTGTGAAAGGCAGCCGGTGGACTGGAAGCGGGGCCGCTACTTCCGGCCACCAGGAAGCGCGAGTGGGCTCGCTGGCGCTTCAGGTCGGCCAGCGTGCACGGGACGCCGGACAGGGACGGCACGCTGCCCGTGTTATTCACAGCCGACGTGTTGATGGTCACCGACACGTGGATGTCGATTTTGCTCTCACTGGACCCATGCGAAGCGGACGTTAACACTTGAGGCGGCACTAAAACGCGGGTGCGCCCTAACTCACCTACGCCAAAAGCCAAGCCAGCGACAAATAATAAAAAACACAGGAAAAAAACATGAAAACAAAGGTGAACAAACGTCAAACATAACACACAGGCTCAACAAACATTCAAGGAGAAGAAACGACATGCACTTCTTGCTGGGGCTCTCGCATATTCTCCTATTCATACGTAGATATTACCGAGATAACTTTAACTTAACTCATTCAAGGAGGTTTCCATACTTTAAAAAATATGGTATAAATCTGAGTTAACTTGTTTAATTTCGACGAAATGATATTGAGATTAAATCGGATCTTGTAAAAGCAGAAATACAAATTTCTAAAAAACGTTTCCCGTAGTTGGGGGGTTACCTTATCTCCAATAAACAATAAGACTATAAACGATTAGTTTCATTTGTATAAAGAACAAGCATCGACAATACTAGAGGTAAGTTTAGCGATAACTCATTAAGTTCCAGCACCCTAACTTAAGGGTAATCTTAGAATACATAACACAGTATAGTAAGCACATAACATACAGCAATACAAGCGTTCAGTATAACGTAATACGAGGATTCATATATTACAAACATCACATTATACACTAAAAATAAAAAAAAGATATACTTTTCCCCACATATTTTACAAGACAATACTAATTTGTAGTGAAATTAATAGCAAAAAAGGATGATAATTTAGATATTACAGCAGACAATGGATGCTGACCAACAAAACCCAACAAGCTACCTCGTGATGTCAACGACTCTACTCGACTCGATTTGGTCGGCGAGTTGAGTCGATTCAAGTTAAAGTCGACAATACGCAGGCCAACGTCGAGTCGAGTCGACTCATTTGACATCCCTAAAGCCACTCGAGTACAGTCAGTCTAGTTTATATTCATAAAAATAGCTTCAGTAGACTGAAATTGTACATTCATAGCCACATAGACGTATAATTTACCATTTCAGTTTCACAACGCCACCTTCAGTACGTGATTAATAACAACACCAAACAAATATCGAAAGCCCCAGCTTTTTTTTCCAAAAATTCTTTTTAAATGCTCACATACCCAGACAGAGAAGTGACATGGCGTCATTTTAAAAACTTAAATTAAAAAAAAGACGGAGAAAAAAAACAGATTCAAGCCGACGCTCAAGAGATGACTCGAAAAGGAGCTGGCCCTTCAATTACCAGACACAGATATAACTTACTTGTATTGCTGTTGACGCCGTTGGTAGGCCGCTGGTTATTCTTGCTGTTCATTTCGGCGACCGGCGGAGGGGGAGCAGCACGCTTGCTGCTGCTGTTGTTCTTGTTGTTGTTGGCCTCTTGCTTCTGCAGCCGGTCCCTCTCGGACGGACTGAGCTTGATCTCGCCGCGGGTGTCCTTGCGAAGACCGGCAAAGGAGAAGGGCGCGTTCTCCTCCTCGCCGTCCACTTCGTCGCTGCCGTGGTGACTGACCGCGCGAAATGCAGCAGCTTCCTTCCCTTCTGTGCTGCTCTCGGCGTACTGCGTGTAAAATTAGCGTTGTAACTGCACCCACGTAATGATATCATGAATCTTTAATAGGTTTGCTACGATCGTTTAGAATGGGTCGATCTCAAAAACAGACGTTTGATATTCCAAGTTGATTTGATATTGTTTCAAGTCGAACTATAACGTAAACCCATGAAAATATTAATATCTTTAAAATGATTTAAACTTATTTAATAATAATAGTACTAATGTAATTGACTAAACAGAAATTATTGATAATAAATTGTACAGCAATTATTCAGCGATTGAAATAGCAACTGGTTATAATTAAATGATAGAATTATATAAATAAGTTTTCATAGTTAATGTATCCTGAAATGTGGTATTATATTATAAAGCAATATCGATAATAACGATACGATAACGACACGAGATATCGAGACCAAAAAACATCGATATAGCAGATGATCTACTGCAGCAAAACAATATCGATAAGATTTGTAAGTATCGATACAGCAATATATCGATAATACTCGTCTATTTAATTCATTTTACTTAGATTTTATTCACTTTTGGGTTTTCTATTCATACAAAAGCGCCATTTTAATAGATTTTATTATAATTTCATTTAAAGCTGATGTTGATTATTAGATTTCCTTCCTTACTATTCTTATAAGATAAAACTTAATGTATTTATAGAGAGGTTAAACCTCCCAGAGGGATATGAAAGGCATTATGGCGATAAATAAAGAGAGGAAAGTTTCCGTCGAGATTCCTTACATTTTCGTGCTCTTTCTGGAGCCTGATAAGAGCCTCATTGCGGGCGTCTTTCTTGGCGGTCATTGTCTTCTCGCGGATCGACGTCCTTCTTATCGACTGGGTTCGCGTATTAGCCGCCGTCGAAGATCCCGACCGCCGTGTCCCGCGGTGAGCCGCCTCGGCCAGTTTCTTGTTCTCCTGCTCTGCTAGAATGGCTGCTATCCGGTTCTTTAATTCGGGGTCTTCGCAAATATCTGCACATGAATTTCACAAAATAATTTTTAAAAAATACAATAAAATTCTAATTAAAAAATTTTAAAATCAAAATTAAACGGCATTTAAATAAAAACACAAAAAACAAAATAAATTAAGATTTAATAATAAGAAATTAAAAAAAAATAACAAGTCAAGTAGAGAATTGGTCTCACCGTAAGGCTTCTCGTGGTTCTTCGTCTCGGCATTTAGATCGGCACCGTTCTGAACCAGCAGTTCTAAGATGTCGGCCTTTAACAACAAAAAATCGCAGAAAAAATTTAATAAAATCGCTTATATCCAACTCAGTGTGTAAGAATGAGTAATTCAAGTAAACCATGTGAAAGATGTATTCTTAGCAAGACGGTTTAACCGTTAATTTATTAATCTTCTAAGCTGATCTTCTAGTTGATCCTCAAGACGAATTCCTGCTTGTTATCAAGTAACGCCTGGCTGAGTTAAATTAAATTGAGTTAAATCAAAATATATATATTTATATAATTTTTGAACTGAGGAGAATTAAAATGATAACATATTGAATTACCAAAAATTTTTAACGTCTATGTAATTCCTATTCCTTGTCTTAGTATTATTAAGTTTGATAAATTTATCCATAGCTGACAATATCTTGATTATATTCAGTAGGTTTTTTTTAAATTCCTTGTTAACGTCTATTTTAATTCCTATTGGCTCTTCTATTATTACTGTTTGGCTTAAACAGACAAATTACAATGATAAGAAATTAACTTACACTGTTATTTATAACATTACATTGCAATTTGATGAATTTATGTCCAGCTTAACTGTATCACGATCATATTCACTAGGCTATGTTCATATTTTTAAATTAAATAATGAAATAAATGGGCTATTTCGACAACAGGCATCGGGCATTACATGTCCCCAGCAGGCCGCGGCGTGAATCGGGTGCCAGCCGTCATTGTCGCGGACGTCGGTGGCCACGTGATGATCTAAGAGGAATTCCACTACCGACAGGTAGCCATTGGCAGCTGCTATGTGAAGGGGCGTGGCTCCCACGTGATCGCGGTACTCCAGGCTCCGCCCTTTCGACGCCATCGCCTTTACGACCAAAAATATCAATCAACTTCTGCTCTAAGCCGGCGTCGTTGAAAACTTAACTACAATTTACTTAATTAGCAAAACCATTATAAATATAATATTTAAGGCATTTGAATTAATAATCGGGTAAACATACCAACTCAATAATAGAATATTAAAGAATTTATGGGTAATAAGCTAATGAACCTGGAACTTTAAATATTATATAATGAATTTGAATTAAACGAATAATACTTTGAGATCCATAAGCATATTATGTTCAGTGGCAGCCCGCGTCTGGTCGATGAGTTCTTGAGTGATGCCTCGTTTGGCCATCTCCGACTCGATGTAGTCCAGTGTAAGCTCGTCTTCGCAGATATCGTAAGGCATGTTGCCGTCCGCATTCACCGACAGTAGGTTTGCCCCCCTGCAATAAAATAACAAAATCAGTCATGACCAATTCACAGTATCTCTAGACTGGTTACTATTAATGAATCAGCTCTCTAATTAAGAAATTAAATAAATTATACTATAACTCAATAACTCATTTACCGTAACAAAAAAACGTGGCTCGTTCACCTTGTAACTGCAATTAAATTAAATTAAAGTAATATTAATAATAATTGTAAATCAATAGATAAAAGTGATAAATAAGAGCTTATAGAGAATGGAATAAGACAGCTGAACTGGATACTGACTTGGAGATGAGGTATTTGACAAGATGCAAGTGGCCGCAGGTTGCTGCCGCGTGTAACGGGGTCCACTTCTCGCTATCCTCGGCGTTCACGTTGGCACCAAAGTCGAGAAGGATCTTCATCATCTCCTCGCTGTCGTCGATGCAACACTGCAAATTCACATCAAACTTGATAGACATCACACTCAATAGAGTTATAGCATTACAGTGGTTTTACTTTTAATTTAAATTTAAATTTCACTTTCAACTATTCAAATCTCTAAACATAGCAAGGAACATGATTATCATGATTTTAATATACGTACCTAGTTATATAGATAATTAAGTAATAGCTGTAATTCTTAATTAATAAGCTTTGCTTCATTTAAGAATCAGATATCGCGTGACGATTGTAAACCAAGCTTCTACCTGGTGCAGGGCTGTCAATCCGTCCTCGTTGGTGGAATCGGGGCTGACTCCGTTCATCAAAAGCCG
>JAIQCU010001500.1:0-20647 GCA_022114935.1 Leptestheria dahalacensis
CAAACTTGAACTAATGATTCTGATCTGACTCGTTTAGGTTCTACTAGCTGTCAAACTGAAACTAACGATTCTGATCCGAAACCACTTTGTAATTCTAGCTGACATGCTGAAATTCTGGTTTCAAACTACTAGTTGAAAAAATCAACGATTTTTATCTGAAACCATTCGATGAAAAGGCAAAACTAATGAATGTGAACTTAATCCACTAGGTGCTAATAGCTGACAACCTGGAAGTAACGATTCTCGTCTTAAACCACTAGATTCTGCTAGTCGCACGACAGGGATATCAAAACACAAGACAGGTTCGCCTGTTGATTTTAAGCCATTCCAACTGAACGGCGAGTTTATCTTTTGATATCGGTACAGCTGAAATTCTGTGAACATCCTTGTTTAATCCTGTTGCGGCATTAGACTGGCTGATCGCAACTGTTACTTACAATTTCATTATTTAAAGTCATATTATATCTCAAAAATTGTGATTTCGTAATCTGGTCAATCGCGTTACAAAATATTCCACAATTGAACGAACCTTCAGCAATGTTTTTAGTCATGTTTCATTGTTTCCAATACAATTTGTTGCATCATACATTCTGAGTTACGACTGAATTAACGAACTTTCAGTAGATGTTCAAGTTTTAACGCTGAATACATAATTTATCGCAGAAGTAAGTAGAGAAGTTATAAAGCATATATTATACGAATGGCGTATGAAGCAACATAACAACAGTTGTATCGCGCTCTGTCGCTTTTATCGGAGGTACATGTGTAACTGATTGTTTATGCAACCAAACAATTACATTAATTTTATCTAAAGTAGGTTAGAAGAAAAGAGGCATAGGGTATCCCGTGCATAGACGACTGCGAGGTTTTGTGTCTACACGTAATAAACAAGTAACTGATAGAGTTGTTCAGATGCCGGTTAAGAGGTTTGGATTTACTATTTTGCTCATAGGCTCATTAGATCCGGGGGTTCGGTTTCTGGTTCGCATATCTTAAGTAGAAGTTTTTCTTGTACTTTTGTTATTAATTCCAATAACAATTTCGTTAGTCGCACCGTAAGGATTCTTCTAGAGTAATCTTGGCTACACGTTATGTCGTAAGGGAATGATCAGAAGCCTGTAGACCATTTTTGCCACGGAATCCGGCCATTCCACATCAAGGCTGATGCGCCCGAAATCTAGTGAGCCAGGATTATAACGGTGAAGAAACGGTTGTTGAGTTTGACTGTAGATAAGGAACTCGATGCTGCTTTCCAGTAATAGTTGGGTCAGGCAAAACTTGTACTCGGGATGTCAAGTCGAATCGAATCGGCTCGGACTTTTGCGTTCAGTGACTCGACTTGACCCGTGATTTTGCAAGTCAACTTATCGAATCATGTAGGCCTAATTGTGTAACTGACTCGACTCGGCGTTGGCCTGCCTTTAATAGTAAATTTTGACTCTATATAATGTTTAGTGAGAGCACTTCTAAAATATAATATTGGCACGGGAATAAATTGAGCATACCGGGCCCTACTTAGAAAAAGCAATTACATAAAACTGAAGAATACTTAAACATCATTGATAATAAGTTAATCGTAATTTAAATTTGTACGAAATTTGTAATTTTTAAGTCTGAGGCTTGGATGCTGGCATTGCTGGGGAATCTCATGAAGAACATACGTTCCCTGACCAGGTTTGCTTTGTGCGCATCACTTAAAATGTGGTGGTTTGCTGTTTATGCTTAACCTGTAGAAACTGGGAATAAACATTACATGATTACACGGGAAAAGGATTTATTACAGCAAAAACTGTTACAACTATGTTTTCACTTGCAAATCGTTTAAACAGAAGGTTAATACAGCCACTCCGGTGTATCCCGGGGGCTGTAAATGTAAGCAGCACTGCCTCGCCAATAGACAACATGCTGGAGAATATGCTTGACAGGCAGCAAGCTAGAAAGCCGGTTAAATCAAAGAGTTATTCTAAACAGAAGAAATTCAATCAGCCCGTAATTTCCAAACCGTTGAAACCTGCCGAGTCCAAGCCGAAATTGGTCAGAACTACGGTACCTCAGACGGATGCCACCTACAGCAGCCGGCAGAATAATACTAACCACCTTGCCAAGAAGACCCTTCCCGTTCGCAATCAGTGGTTACGAGTGGACAGCGACCTGACAAATCATTTGCAGGCATTGCTTAACAAGTCGGAGCCTCAGTACGCTTTTCAACTGTTTCAGCAGGGAGTAATGCAATTGATTGTCCCTCATTTTGAGGTTCTTTCAAAGCTGGCCAGCACTGCAGTGACCAGCAGAAATGCTCAGATCCTTGATTCCGTGCAGAGTATTGCACGACTAATATATCCTGAGGACTTCGAGAAGTTTGGAGGGTTCAAAATCCAAGAGGCAGAGTTGTTATGGACATCCTTTAAATACAAAGAAGCCTGCAGTATTTTCCATCATTTATATTTAAATTATCCCAATATGAGACGAAGACTGAGAAACATGTACTCTTTCATGGTTACCCATGCAATCTCCAGTCACAACGACTCTGAACTGCAATTCAATCACGTGGAAGAATTTGCAGACAAACTTGCTGCTGAACATGAGGATATTCAGGTCCGTACAAAATACCTGTAAAATAATATGCACATTGCATTAACAATAGATTGTGTAGCCTTTAGTAACCCTGTGGAAGCATTGCGTCAAGAGTTCCTGGTTCCGGCATCAGGCAGTCGCTTTGCAGGCGGAACAACGTTTTGGAAAGGATCCGGATTTTAGGTACCTTCTGATTAAAAGGATCGACAACATACTGAGCGAAACGAGACCGGTGGATGAAACGTTGAAGGATCTCTTGCATCGACTGCTCCAAACGGCTCTAAAATTGGAATTGACCGACGCTGTGCCATCTTTAATGGGCAGGCTTTTGGAAATTCAGTGTAGGTGTTACTTCTCAAGTATTGTCACTATAGGCTGGTAACTGTACTCGTTATTCAGGTATCCTGCATCGATACAAGGAAGCTGATGATACTATGAAGCTGTCGCGCGAACTGAAGATCCTGTTGCCTTATCAGAACTGTGCCGTTTATGCCATTCACCTTCGACAGCGCAAACTGCACGAGGGTGTCAGGATACCTGACGACTTGAAGGAACCGAAAATAATTGCGCCCAAGAAATTCGAATTTCCGTTCTAGCGTTTAAGAACAGTCATTCTCGTTTAAACCGAATATAGAAAACAGTAATTACAGTGGATGAAAATAAAACAAAGCGTTTCAAAGTTGTGTGAGAAAAATTTGCAAACTCTTAAAAAACGACATTTTTTGTATTCGGTACTAAAATTGCTGTCGAATTCGATGAAACAAGTGGGACAATTTATATAAAAAAAGAGATTCTTGTAACGAGCGTGAACTGGTTATCATCAGAAAACTGGACGGAAACGTTCTGCTCTAGCAAAGATATGCACTTGAATGTTAATTTGGACGGTGCGTTTTTCTTCTTTCTCTTAATTTTCCTGAACGCGTAACAGCAGGATCAACAGGAGCGGTAAAACCATTGCCGTCAGTGATATCTGCAGCGAACTGGCGCTGTCTCGGAATTTGAATGTTTGTACGAAAGTCTCTGAAGTACTCCAGGGATCGGTGCCGTCGTCAAAAAACATCGGGCATTGGTCTCCTGCAGAAAAAAAAAAAAAAACAAATAAAGCAAGTCTGTAATCTGTCAACTTTCAACGTGGATCGTTATCGCAACGTACTTTCTCTCTCGTATTCCTCCATGAAGAGGGATACCGCAGCTCCCTCGGTGTAGTTGGTGCTGGTTACGTCTTGGTTGATGACACAGTACGGGCCCAAGGCTTGTGACATGATTACGGCCGTTAAATCAGCTCGCTGATAGACCTGTTTTCCAATAAAAAAAGAAGACTTAAAAACATGTTGGAAATTACGAAGTCGGCTTACGAAGTCACTTGGAACCGTTAATAATACGCAAGACTGTGAATACATGCATGATGAGTTTAACTTAACAGAGTAAACAAATTACCCAGCAACGGTATTTGCTGAATGCGTCCAGCTCGTCGTAAGTGATCAGATACGACTTGAGGTTTTCTTTCCAGTACCCGATGCATTTTAGTTTGTAATCAGGGTCACCTGCAATGCAAATAATCTTCTAATCTTTCCTTACTTACGCGAGGCAGAAACGACTAAAGACGTAATGTCAAAAATGCACGTTAAAGAATTAAAATATATATAATAAATTAATTAATAAACAATTGAAACTAAGTAATAAACAAAAAACTGAAAAAATAACAATATAATAAATGACTAAATTCCAGAAATATACAAAAAATTAATAAAATTATTCCACGTAACTGAGAAAAAAAAACACGACAATAAAAATGCGTTGGTGAGCACTCGAAAAAGAGACGCAATTAAACTTGAAGAGTTTCACACAAGTATTTTAGGGTTAACCATTTTGAATTACTGTAAATATCGACGGGACGGCCCTTGTAATCGACCGAGAGGCAGTAGTTTTCATCAATCCAGATCTCCTTCTGTTCCGTGTCGCAGACAGAAAAGTCCGAGATGTTTTCCTTGCAGTAGATATCCGGACGTGGCGATTCGGTGATACCTCCCAAAATGCGCGTTTCGAACAAAATGTCTCCTTTCTGCTGAAAGCGGAATTTACCGGCTACGGGACAACGTATCGGTACAGGATCCTTGGCTATAAACACAACAAGACGACAAGTTTAAATTCAAGTCGGATCTACATTTAACACCTCGCAATAAGCCTTACCGATTCGCCCGCCCCACATTGGTGCAGACAACTGCGCGACTTTTAACATGGGCTCTTATGGAGCTAAAATCTTCTTAACGCTTTTGCACCACAACCACTGGTCACATTTTTAAAAACTGGACAGTTTTAGAATCGCCTTTTAAAAAGCTTTCTTTTGGTGTATCTAACTCGTTGAAAAATTTAGTTTTTGTGATTCAGGTAAATAGCTCTTATTTTATATGTGGAACACGCAAAATTAAACGAGGATTCCAGATCTGCTATTCTTTTCTTTATACGTTAAGTCTGTCTCACGCAATTTACAATTGAAGGTTTGCAACGTTCAAAATTGCCGTTAAAGGCCCTGCGGCTACGCGAGATTTCATAAAACGCGACTGTTTGCGTTAAGGTTTTAAGCTTCATTTTAAACGTTTATTTGAACTTAATGTACAACAAAAAAGAGCTTTTTTCACGTAGATTCAAACTACGTACTTTGTTTCTTGATAGAATAAGCCGTTACAGCGCAAAAGCGTTAAGAAGATTTTAGCTCCATAAGAGCCCATGTTAAAAGTCGCGGAGTTGTCTGCACCAATCAGGGACGGCCGGATCGGTAAGGCTTATTCCGAATATTCTATTTTCACTCTTGATACTACTGCCGGTTTATCCACGCTTTTTTTTCAGTCCAAGATGTCGGATTAAAGTAAAGGCGTTCTACCCAAACTCGACAAACTGTTGTAATCAATATGAAGTCATCAATGCCAAGTCCCGTCCCCCTACAGGACAAACCGATCCTTACCCAACAATAGTTCGTATTTCCAAGCATCTTTTGACGCGAACTGGGTCCACGAGCACACTGTATGGAAATCGTCCTTGATCATGGCCACGCCCTTTCGGTAACGGATCACATTGTGATGGCGCGGGACAAAGTCGAAGCAAACGTAGTCTTTTTGGCTATACCAGGGATAAACAGTTGGTTAAACTAATCTGTACATTTTTAAAGGGTTTATTATCATATCTGGCGGCTAGAAATAATGAAGTGTGTACTCACCATCCATCGACGTTGAGTCGTGTCATTAGAATCCTCGAGTCGCGTGACTCTTTGCATACGTAAACAGTCCTCCGGTATCTACCTTCGTCAGGGTACCAGGTTTCAACGATATGGGTCTGATTGATGTAAACGTCTGCGTCGATGTTGGCCGTATTGATCCAGTTTCCGGAGAAATTCTGCGGCAGCAAGCATCCGGGGGTCACAACTTCAGATTTGACTGGAAAATAGTGCAGACGACACATTTATCCATTATTCCACCCAATTTGAAATAAATAATTAAACATAAAATCTGAAGAAAATAGCATTCAATGTTTTCGATTAAGCGATAATTATTTGAAATCGAATGTATAGAGTTACCCGGGGTTAGACGATAACGCTCGGGACTTTCTTCTGGTGACTTGAGTGTGTTGCATTCCGGTGTGATAGATTTGCCCAGGTAGATGTCATCATCTCGATTCTTTAAGAAGCATCGGAACTTTTCGTCCTTTCTCGATTCTTTTGTATTGGCCACAGCAAAGAAATGGTTCTTGCCGACAAACCAGTCGCCGAGGCAGCTGAATTCCGTAGCTAAAAACATCAGGTTTTTACCATTATTAATACAAATATTTCAGAATATTTTTTCCAAACAAGGCTGACTTACTTCCGTCTAAGGATTCACTCATCCCTTCACATTTCTTGTAATTGATGGTGAATTTCTGATTTGTGATGAGAAATTGTGACCCAGGCGTCTGACACGACTGTATGACGTTGGCAGCATTGTTACACTCTCCAGTGAAACGGAATCGGTTCTGGTAGGCGAACTGCCACACTCCTTCGAGACCCGATCTACAGTTCACCGGGACAAAGTTTTCCGCAAACAAAGTGATCAGCTGCTGGTTGGGATTGATGCCGCTGCAGATGTTCTCGATTGACGGTGTTTGCCCGGGTCCTGGATTCTTACAGTTTGCTGTGGAAAAAAAACAACATTACATTTTAGTTAAATTCTGTGCTTTAACCACAGCAGCCGAAAATACTCACATTCGAGTTTGTCGAGAATATTGACCGTCCGCACGAAAAATTGTACGCAATGGTAGCAGCCAGACTGTCTGTCATGGAAAATAAATGAGTAGTTTACGTGGTGCGAATGGTTCGAGACCAGGCAGTCTCCTCTTCCCGTCATCGAATCGGCGTTGATTTCGGTTGTAAAATACTCGCCATTCTCCCGATAAAACCACGATCCTCTGATCACAAATGGAATGTCGCAGTCTTTCGCCAAGGCACCTGCAAATTTTTAAAGAAGATAACTTAGCGCGCTCTGTTGCCTAACTAAAACCGACGACTATTTAACAACTTTTGCAATGGAGTATACGCCCTACAGTACAAAGTCATTACGAACGACATTAATTAAACATCATGGCATAATTAACGAGGACACACGAATTAGGTTTCGCTTACTGGAAAAGAAGACGATTGGCAGAATAACTGCACAGATAGCTGCTGAAGAAAACATTGCACTGAAGAAATGGCACGCCCTATCCCTTCCCGTTCCCTTCGCCATTTTGGTCGTGTGTTTACTGCAACCTGTCCGCCGTTGGAATGCGTTGTTTAAACTGCTTTCACTGTTGCCAGATCGGTTCTTCTAATATATTACAAATATCATTAAAATATCTACGCCTGTATAGTTTATGTACTTAGATTTATCACATTGAATTGAATTTTTTCAGGTTTACAGCAGTCTTGTGTTTTAGTTATTTTTCTAGTAAACAACAAAGCACCCCGGTCATTAGTGGCAAGCAACCCACTTTGACTACAGGGTTCCAAAATCACATTGTAGTGGACCAGAAGCCACTGTGGGTGATATCGTGGCCTGAACCCTGTTTTGTTTTAACAATTCATTCTAAAAGTTGACATGATTCTCGGAATTTGATTATAGAGAGGAATGTGAAATAAATAAATAGATAAAATTATATTTGATGTAGTACTAATGTTCTTATAAAGTATAATCATATTATTTTAAGGATTTGTTGCGTTTGACATAAGCTTTGGCTAGGGAAGAGTATCAACCAAAATTTATGAAAAATTATTGCCAGCCATACACAAGAACAAAGTGCAATAAAGCAGACAAATTTACGAGAGATATGATAACCAATAATTAATAATACAACACGAACAATAATAATTCTTCGTCACTACATCAATTTTATTATAACTGCTGATGCTGAACCCTTTCGTTATTCATATCCTAATGTCTTTATTTGAAATTTGACACATCTGGCTTACATTAAATCATATAAAACGCCCAGGCTATTTAGCAAAATTAGGGTTCAAATTAAAAACAAAAATTAGGTTTTTCATATGCTGGTATCTCATAGATAGATTTAACGCTAATAACGGCTAATGATTGTAAAATTTCTGTATCGTATAAAAAATCGGAGTGGTAGGCAATTAAGTAAAGATTCAAATTAGGTTTCGGTTTTAATTTAAACTGAAAGAAATAAACGACGTAAATCTTGTGAAGGAGAACGCTTGGCGTTCGTCATTTGTTTGGAACATCCGGGTCCCTGTAGATGCGCCGTAGCATTGCGCAGAAGACTTGGACTTTGTCAATCCCCTTCATTTAGGTAAACCAATATTCTGTTTGGCCTCTAGTGAACACGTTCTGTCCTTTAATACTAGATTGTTTATTTAACAGCAATTCCAGTAACTATTGAAAAATCCTCCCTTGAGTTGTTAAATAAGCTTTAGTCTATAACTTATCTGTAAAGCTCATATTTAGATCGAATGTAGGTCGGGGTCGTTGGTGAGGACGTCCATCAACTGCTCTCATTTTTACCCTTTCCGAGTAGAACATAAAAACCGGAAACAACCTTTATTGATACATTTCGTAATATTCAGTTAAGGTTACAGTTAAGTATATTAAATACAATGTCTTCATGTTAAGTCTTAAGTGTTCGACAGAATGTTGTCAACCCCTGAATTGTTTTTGCAGACCGTCACTTCACACAACCCTACCATCTGTCTTCTTACATCTTAGAAGAAGTTCTCAGAAGGATTACCAAGCAAGCCAAGCACCAAAATGTCAGTTTTAAACATGAACAGTGACGATTCGGTCGAGTGCCCGCTCTGCATGGAGCCGCTCGAGATGGATGACCTTAGTTTCTTTCCCTGTACTTGTGGGTACCAGGTATCAACGTCATTGTAACATTTCTTTGTAGACACTCAGCTTTCGTGTTTAGTATTTAGCTTATTTGCAAACAAGCGCCTGTTTGACTTATACCAACGTAAGGAGCGATTTAACACATGATTCTTGCTTTGATGCAGATTTGTCGGTTTTGCTGGCACCGCATCCGGACGGATGAAAATGGATTGTGCCCTGCCTGTCGCAAAGCCTACCCTGAGAACCCTGCCGATTTCAAGCCTTTGTCTACTGAAGAAATGCAGCGTATAAAAGGTATTTTGATGTCGAGTTTTGTTTCCTTGTTCATCCCATACAATGCGTACATTTGCTCTTCTCTTGTGAACAGCTGAAAAACGGCAAAAGGACCAACAAAAGAAGCAAAAGGCCACAGAGAACCGCAAGCACCTGGCTAACGTACGTGTGGTCCAGCGCAACCTGGTATTTGTGGTCGGTCTGTCTCCTAAACTAGCTGATCCCGAGGTAAATTTGTGTGTGTTTAAAACTCGTTCACTACGTGAGTAGATTTTAAAAAATCATTCATTTATTAGGTTCTCAAACGCACGGAATACTTTGGCAAGTTCGGCAGAATACACAAGGTGGTTATAAATCACAGCACGCAGTATGCAGGATCACAGGTAACACTGGAATTTATTTCACTGAAAATAGCAGTCGCTTTAAAATACACCTTGTTTTGGTTCGTCACTCGTTTGGTGAACCTTTATCCCGTCGTTTAACGTGAATTAGGGAAACTACATTTATTAAGGTCGTTTTGATTGCATATTGGTTAGGGACCGAGTGCCAGCGCGTATGTGACCTACGTACGGGGCGAGGACGCTTTACGGGCCATCCAGTCTGTGAACAACATCGTCATTGACGGGAGGACGTTGCGGGCTTCTCTAGGCACGACCAAATACTGCTCACATTTTATGAAGAATCAAATATGTCCAAAGCCAGACTGCATGTATCTACACGAGATAGGTAGGGGGAGATCTCTTTTTTAAGTAGATTGTTTCATGAAAATTGGATTGTTAACCTTTTTTCAGGTGACGATTCGGCCAGTTTCACAAAAGAAGAAATGCAACAGGGCAAGCATACCGACTACGAACGAATGCTACTAGATCAACTTTATCTTCTTCCTAACAATAAAGAGAGAAGGTCTGATTTATCGTATCAGTTTAAAGATAGGATTTCATACTAAATGAAGGTATTACTTTTACTCGCGTGCAGGAAAACGTCGACTTCGCCTCCGTTACAGGGGGCACAGCCTGGGTCCCAGGCCGTATCCAAAGATGCATGGCCATCTTTACCTCCGGGGAATACTGTCAACTCTAGTAACAGCCTGAACGGCTCGAGCAAAGGGTCAGCACCACCCGCGACCGCCAAAAGCGATACTTCAGCACCCACTCCTGTAGCAGCAGCAGCCAAAGAGAAGCGAGGCAAGCCCAAGGGGTCAGCGCAGCCGGCCCCTAGCGCTGCTCCCACAGAACCGTCTCCGAGCGAAGAGGTCAAAACAGTGGCAGCAGCAACAGGAGGTGCGCCACAGTCGAGGAAAACCAAAGACAAACAGAAAGCGGCAACTCCGCCAGCAGAAATCACTGCACAGCCGCAGACCAACCACAACAGGCAGAGGTCGTCGTCAAGGTCACCGTCGCTGTCCTCCTCGTCAAATCCCACCCCGCCGCCGCTGACCTCCTCCTCACCGTCGGCCTCGAGCCAGGATAGCTGTTACGCTGCCTTACCACAGCGAAGCCAGATCCAGATCCTCCAGCAAGGTGCCTGTATGGCGGCCGAGGAAGAGGCCATTGACAGAGCCCGCGACGAAGCCGAATATTATCCACCCAGTAGAGAAGCAGACAATAACAGCAGCCTCAGTTCTGCCAACTTTACGAGGACCTTAATGGAGAACAGCAGCAACCATAGTTTCTTTTCGACGGGACCCATTGCAGCCCTGTCGGCAAGGTCCAGTGGACAGTCGCTAGCAGGCTGTAAGACATTGCATATGTATTACTAGCAGGAAATCAGTTAATCGTGTGGAATAATCCAAAACGTTGATGATTTACATGCACCTAGGTTAAAGGCTGAACATTTAGTATATCTGTCTTTATATGATATTCTTGCATTAGCGAGAAACTGGACATTTGTCTAGTAGATCCTACAATTCGCTGTATAACACGGACTGACTGTATAAAGACCGAGATCCAATAGAAGATCTGATTATTTGTTTAATATTCACAGGCTGGTTAGCAGATGGAGCCGAAGAGGGTTCCTTTACGTCATGTCTGCCGGATCAGAGCGCGTCTGACTTGCAGTCGGTCAAGCACAACGCTAGCACGGCAGCCGAGTCGTCTGTCAACTACCTTTCCAAAACATCGGACGACGACCTGGGTTTCGACCCGTTTCACGAAACTCAAAAAGCCCTGGCGGAAATGCTGGAAAAGGAATCTATCTCTGCCGCTGCTACCCATTTCAACCACTCAAGCCACTTGACGTATTCCAATTCCAATCTGTACTCGGCGCCCGCTGCGCACCATAGTCTCACACGTCAAAGCCCGGCCCTCGGCTTGGGACTGGGATTAAACCTGGGTGTAGGTCTGTCGGCTAGTCAGCCACAACAGCAGCCTCATCAGCAACCTATGAGGACGCGCGTACCACCACCAGGATTCACTCCGGCTCAGGTAACTCGAAACAGCTAATTTTTCTTTATAGTTGTATTTACCTTCACTTGAAATGATAGGCGCGTCGATAGTGTCAAATATTACTTGTCGTTAACCTTGGCTTTCCTTTTGTTTGCTGTATTCGCAGATGGGCTTGCCTGGCATGAATCAAAACAGTTTCGGATTGAGCCTACCTAGTATGGGGCTGGGTTTGAACAGTCGACAGAGCGGTGTGGCCGATTACGGAGGAAGCAAAATGCTGCCCTTTATGAACCACTCTGCATCCAATGGAAGTACTGGTTCATCGCTGGGACCGCGCCTGTTTCAAGACTCGTCGGCCTTGAATTATGGAAGTTCCAGTTTTGGAATGAACTACAGTATGAGCATGGGCAATATTGGCCTCATGTCGAATCAGTCTGGACCTTCCAACAAAAATCCTGGTAAAATGAACACTTTAATTTTTTCCCCTTTTTTATTTATTTGTTGTATCAGTTATTGAATTTAAATTAATCGCATTCTTTATTCCTTGTTTCTTATTATTTTCTATTATTTATTTCTGCTTTTTTTCAGTTTTATGACACGGGAAGCTTAATTTGAGGGTTGTTTATGATATTTGTTGTAACTTGTATATCAGATTCTATTGTAATAATTAATAGTCGAGTATGAATTAAAATCAGTGTGGGTAAATCCAGTCGAATACCTGTTATTCTTGTCTGGTGCCGAGTCGAGTTGCGTACTTATTTGCCTTTCAAGTTTATAAACATTGAGCTAGGCTTTAGAGAGCTTGTCAGTAGGCATTGATTGTTTTCATTGATCGTATTTACTGTCAATTGCGTGTTACGAAGCTAATGTTAACTCTAATAGGTTTTGGAGTGAGCCTGAACAGCGGTCTGCCCTATATGAACAACGGCTCCAGTTCCAACTTGGGTGGCCTAAGCGCTGGTCTAGGAGAACCGACATCGATGAAAGATTGGCAGGACGGCTTGCGCGGATTCTTCCCTTCCAGCAACGGCAGCGCCGTGAACGCCACCAACCGACCTGGAATGGGTTCATTTCCTCCTGGAATGGGCAATCAACCTGGAAATGTCGGGTGAGTTTTGGTCCTTATTGTTGTTGATGTCAAGTGACTCGGGTCAAGTTGTTCTTTTGCGTTAGATGACTCGAATCGACTCGTGATTTTGCAAGTCGACTAATTCGACTTAATTGAATTGTTTCAACTCGACTTAAATCAAGCCCAAGTCGAGTCCAGTTGACTACATAATATACTATCGCGAAATATACCTGTGGCCATTACAAGATTATAATCGAGCAAACGTGAAACACGTGCATCTGATTCTGAAGTTAAAGTCGTAGGATTCGTAAATTTTTATAAGAGAAAACAACCAATTTGGTGTTGTATTCCGTCTAATAAATTCTGCCAGTTCATCAAAGAAGCGAAAGCTAATTGTGAATTGATTGATGTGATTGTTATTTTAGACCGTCAATGCAGCCGGCGCTGAACAAGAGTTGGCAGTCAAATGTACCAGACTGGTCAGCCATTGATCCGGCCATAGTAACAAGTGGTCAGCTCTCTGACTCGCGCTCCGACTCTCCGCCACACTGGCTGCGCTCCCTCGAACAGTTGACAGAATCGGCCCCCGTACAGACTGGCACAACTCAATCGAATCTGTTTGGACTGCCGGCTTCGCACTACTTCGCCCCGGCGATGAATCGCGGCCCTGGAACTGGCCTCGACGCCCTGGGTCAGGGTCAGTCGAGCTCCTTTTGGCCGACCGCCTCCTTGTCAGCCTCCATGCCCCCTCCTGGATTCAGTCATCTCAGGCCGCCAACAAAAGCAGCGGCAGCAGACACACACAAATTGCTGGACAGTAAGTTGTGTGCAGGGTGTGCCCGTTAGAAACTTGCCTTAGTTATCGCGCATCTTCTCTAAAAACAAGTCGAGGCGACGACTTTAGCAAGCTGCTTAACGGACACCCTCTATGTTACAGTCTGGGAAAGTTCTTTTTGAACTAATAATATTCCTTTATTTAAAAACAGATCTCTGAGGATTCTGGCTCGCCTAGGTGAAATAACTAATGACAGTGATACCACGGTTTCTATCACCAACTGCTGTCCCTTCCGTTTCATTCGTTTCCCCTCTTTCCTACCGTTTTACAGGAACAAAAGAAATCATCCAATTACTTTATTTTCTTTTGTTTTGTTTTCCCTTCTGGTTTAGGTTTCCCTTTTTTTTGAAGAAAAATTTTATTCGAAAACCTGGAAAGGAATTCAATGTACCGAAAGGAGTTCTTTTGAAGACGCTATTTCTTAAGTGAAAATAAAAAGATTCACATGCGCACACCTTTGAATGATTCTTTCGGTGCAATGAACTTCTAAGTCACCCATTGAACATGTGAACGAGCAGTATTTTTTTTGTACAGGCGAAGTCGGCGCGACTGTGACTGAAAGCAAGAGACGTGCGTTGTGTTTAAAGAAAAATAAATGGGGAGGGGGTCTTCAGCAAGGAAAAAAATCATTGTCGTTTGTTTCCCGGGCGTCTTGGCTATTTACCACTTATCGCAAATTAACAAAGAAGAAACTATCTGGTTCTACAAGTGGCTTGTCACGTGACTGAAGGCAAACAGACCGAAAAAAAGGATACTTCGAAATACACCACTTTAAACCCGATTCCGATAAGATATATTCATGTTTCTTTACAGGTTACAAGCTTTGATCTAAAACAATTTAAATCATAACAAATAAAACCGGATGTGTAAACTATAGGGTGTGATCACTACCACAGGCCATGATTGTAAAAGGTCGGGTTGATGTTGTTTCTTTTCAAATTATTTGTTCCACTGTTGAAAGCAGGCAACGCCCATTCGGTGAACTTGCGACCGGCCATCCATGGTGATGACGGCTCCATCCGCCTTCTTCACCACGACGAGGGCAGGAATGCCACTTACTCCGTACTTCGACTTCAGTGCCCTAGAGATACGTTGATGAAGACATGTTACAGATACAAGCAGAACTCGACTCTTACGAAGCAAGTGGTGATCCCCAAGGAACCGCCAACCACGATCCGTGATCCTCCTCCATATACGACTTCATTTGATCGGCAGAGCGGTCAGATGAAACGAAGATTATTTCCAGTGGTTCACCGTTACTTTTGAGGTCCTAATTTTACTTGTACGAGTTAAACAGCGACGCACCCAATAACGTAAACGAACGGAAACCTGGTAAAAGTCGGTAAGAATCGGAGTAAACATCCTGCACGGCGGACACCAGTGAGCTGAGAAGTAGTAGCACACTACGTTGATGCCTTCCAAGGCGCTCTCGGCTGATGCCAATTCCTGCTGGCCTGCACGGAGTAGCTGTTGTCCACGGAGCATGTCCATCTTGTCCGCTTGTGTTTACCTAAACTTTCAAACGTAAACAGTTAGTTCTGTTATTAAGATCATACATATTAAGCAGCACAGCTGATCTGAGTCTATAAAACCTCTGGTTTACCAAATTTGTCAACATAAAACATAAACAATACATGTAATGAGTATATATAATTACAATAATACAATATGAATCCCATACACTCGAGATTTAAAACTGCATGTGACAGTTCTGTTTACATGTCACCTCTTCAGGAACTTAGTTATAAGTGAGTTGTCACTTCATTGACGCTGCTTGTACTTTGACTGCAAAAGGCTATAGTTAAAATTGGTGACTTACGTTCTCAACTGAGCTGCTACTTGAGAGAAGCGTTGTTGTTGTCTCCGTCTTCTCACGATGCTCTTTTGAACACTGCAGGGGGTTATCTGAAATTTATTTCTGTATATGCTAGATGATTAGTAGGTTTCTTGATAAGCCATTTAATTACTGGACAAGTAGTAAGCAAACCTGCAACCCGTGAAGTAAGTTGAACCAGTAACCTACGAACCTATGATTCACCCGTTAGATTACGCGAGATTAAGTCGCGGCCGATTCGTTAACGTTTCCACAACGAATGCCTGAAGTACTGAAGTAAGATGATCAGCCTAAAACGGTCAATACGAACTAAGAAGAGTTGCTGAGATCATAGTACTTCCACTATCAGCGTTCTTCCACCATCCTCCCTAACCAACGTTCCCTGCTAAGGTATAGTGCTTCCACTATACAACCACACGTAAAAGAAAAAACAACACTGGGCAACAGACCAAAGCCCCCGGTAGCCCGATTAACTCAAATACCTAACAGTATTGAATTTACCTATAATTATAAGTTAATTTAAGTACCAGCTTTATGGGTCTTAACTGTGAAAAGTTCCATGAAAGGGGGAACAGCAAGGTGCGTCAGTCCAATCTTCCGACATTCGTTTTGGCCAAACTAACGAGTCTAAATCACTTGAAACCTGAGGTTACGTGTGCAACTGACAGCTAAATCTGCCTGCAAAAATGTGTTACCCTACACCTCGAATTTTTGATGATAGAAGAAAGAAACTTGAAGGAATTATCTGGTGCCGTACCCCCTTATTTTGGAACACACTGTCCCTGATGAATGATTAGAACAACCCCAGAGAATGTCGTGTCTATACAAGTCTGATATTCTATTTCAAGTGCGTTTCCCTCAGTATTATCGTAATCCAGTATTCAGACTACCATACGTACCTTATCCCTCTGGCCATCCTTCTTAGTTTGGCTTCAGGGTGACGCTACTTTAGAACGGGCTCTTCTGAGGTCAAACTATTATATTAACGCACTCCATATAACATGTAATAGCTGAATAATAACAATAAGTGCGTAGATCCGTTAACCGAATTCATGTCTAACTTGCTAAAAGACAAGATCAAACTACAAGTGACACGTCATATTGCTGTTAATGCAAACAGCAATAGATTATTCGTCCGTCATTAAGATACTGGAACGTTTGGTTGGCTTATTACTCCCACATTTTCAGAGTCGTAACAGCCAAATAAGCACCAAGTGTACAATGAGCAGTGCTTAATACACGTTTGTAAAAGTTCATCAAATTCGCGTTGTTAGTTTTGACAAACTAAAATCAACAGTTAAAAAAAACTATCGCAAATTCCCACCATTCACAAGCCTGTTTCCCCACGTAGGACGGTACGTACTTCCCGGTTTATTAAACGTAGAATGTTTTGAAACAAACCTATGAATTCGGATACAAAACAGTAAAGCGGCGTAATCAATACTGGCTTACTTATCATACCTTGTATATTACATAACGTAGAACTCTTTAACTGAACCTCACTGGCCATGATGGACGTAGCAATAAGGAACTCTAAGTTATATTAACAGGTCTGCCAGTCCTTATGGTTTGGAGGCCGGCAAGCTACTGGACACGGAGGCAAAGCTGGAAAGTCGGTTTCTCCCCGTTCGTCGTTGAATACCCCTCCAGTAAACTCATACGGAAATGCTCTCCTCGTTGGGAACGGGTATATCGGCACTGAGCTAACGAATCGAAGGAACCATGACCGGCAAGTGAAGCTATCATGGGCCATCTAAATATACCATTGTCCTCTTCTTTTACTGTAACGTCAAGAAAGGTTAGTTGGCATATATACCACGTGTTTTCGAGCGATTGGCCAAATGTACATGGCCAATATGTCCTGGTCTGCCTGCTTGCTTCTCGAATAACCAGCAGGTATCATCTTGGAAAAAGCCTCTTCGATTCGTGGTCTGTCTTTGTAGAGTTTCGCACCCCAGAGACCTGCGTTTGAACTCTTAAGTGACTGAAATGAAATACCTGATGAAGTTCAACTTGTCTTACCGGCCAGCATCACCACTCCATGATCTGGGTGATCTCGCATGACGTGAAAGGTGTAGTTTGATTCTAACCACTGCTGCACGGCATTCACCTCTCTATTCGTCAGTATACTGTCCAGATCCCTGGATAACAAGATATCCACTTGGGGGTCTGCCATAGCCAGAAACCGCCATGCTGAGGGATGAAGTCGGTTAACATGCGAAGGGTGGACGAGGTTCAACAGAACTGCTTCGTCCTTGATCTGAGTTACGTTGCACAAATCAACGTGGTCGAACTGGCAGTACACGTCGCAAAGGTATTTAACCCGTTGGGAGTCGTCGCTGTCTATACTGTGGTACACGCGCATAGTCCATCCTACCAAGTACGAGGTTGAAATGTGATACTGAAACACTTTGACTGGGGGATAACACAATTCAGTATATTACAAGGTAGTCTGAACGTCAATTTGAGTGGTCTATATTATACGTAAATTGATGTAATATACATTATAATATAATATAGTTATAATATTCTAGTAGTGCATAATATACCATATACTAGGATATGATTAAAAAGCTCGTTTTTGATTGCACAGCACGGACGAGTATAGTAGAATAAAGATGGTGAGATAGCACGTGTATCACTAAATAGCCTTATGTCGTCTGTAATACAAATCCTCGGGTAATGATAACGTAAAGTGCATTTTTATACCTGGGTATAAATTCTTAACTTGCTTTGCATTTCGTTCAAGTTGAGAAAAGTACTTGGTGGCTACATGCTCGCGTGACGCATCACCGTACAGTGTAAACGATATAACTTTCTGATGATGACCCCTGGCTGACGCCGACAGACTGCATCCCAGACCGGTGGTACCACTCGCTTCATATGTTGCCCGGGTAAGTTTCTTCTGACAGTGGCAAAGATCTCCCGTCTCCAAGTTCAACCGATTGGTTACAGCAAGTTGACCTGCGTGGCGCTCTTCGAAATAACAGACAAAACCACCAATACAGATCAGAATCAAGATTAACAAACGCCTTCTCCTCGTCCGAACATCAAACATTACTATGCGTCTGTACTCAAGCGAGTTGCAGGTAACAATGACCGTTACGTGGTGAACTTGAAACGCAAAACCAAGGAAAAGACATGGCAGGTGCCAGGAAATACGCGTACGCTGTGCGGTACCCTGTGGTGTGGTTAGGGAAAGTTCGTGGCGGAACATACTATGGATGTATAATGCATAAAGCTCCTTACAATACTGAATGAGCTCTTGACGGGGTAAAGTTGATTTCTTATTGCTCCTGCACTTTCAAAGATATAGCTAGCCAAAAAATACTGTGTGTAGACCTAGTTGTGTTTAATACACTTGTCAAGTTTCCTTTAAATCGGTTTGTTAGTTTCGACAGAATAAAATCAGCAAAAGTTGCGAATCACCACGATTCTCCACCATTCAGAACCTTTTGTTTTTGCTCCCCGGATCGGTACTTCGTAAGGGATAATAGCAGTTAATCAAGGACAAACATTTGCAAATGCAGAAAGATGTTATAAAGTTATATAATAACACACACATGCTCGTATTACGCAGTATCCATAAACTATCTCGCAGTTGTTTACAATTATACCTATTCGAGTCACGACTCTTTCTGCTTCTACTTCACGTGTCTCGTCGGGCTCGCTGATTCGTGAACAGTTCTTTTAGCACACAAGAACGCGTACGCACGTAGAAACGTCTGGTTATATGGAAATCCGGTTAGGCTAGTTCTTACTGAACAAGGACTGTGAACGATTTCCAGAAGTGTTTAGATATGTAATGTGATTTATTCAGTAGGTCCAATTGTGATATTATTAGTATTAAATAATAAATAAGTCTATTACAATAAGTTTATCTATATATGTAACGTAAGTAATTAATATAATAATAAGAAACATTCAGTCGTAGATCGCCTGCTACGGTACTCGTTATTATTTTGTTGTAAGTGCACGAGACCCAGAGAGAGAAAAAACGAACGAATCGCACAGCTGACAACATAATAAACCGGTCAGTTACCATTCAAGGTACCAGGGTACACAATAACTATGGTAACCCTTAATTGAAGTTTGCGGCTTTCGAATGAGTATCACAGATGTATCCGGGTAACTGGTTTTATTTTCAAGGTAGAACAATTAATTTTAAGAGGAACTGAACGCCATAGAGCAGTGACAGTCAATGAAGCATTGGTACAGGGCTTGTGTAATAATGAAGTTATCGTCACGTGACTCTCTATACGGCTTCGTTGGCCTTCGTACTGAAGAGTATTGTACTTGACTCGCTTTTTAAATCATGAATTTGTTGCTCAACCTAATAATAACGTAATCCTGTATTAATGTCAGTATAGCCCGAAACAATACGACGAAGTTTCTTCATTTTTGCATGTAAATCATATGATTAGCCGATCGCTAGGCCGTCAAGAATGCGGGGGAGTGGGCACTTCAATATCCATAAACCGTAGATTTTACTCGACTAGAGTATTTTTAGCTTCCAGACTGTGGCGAAAATCAGTGAGATACTGGTTACACCAGCTAGTGTAGGAGGAATTTTCTCCATACATGAGATGCACCAAGGGTTCGATCTTCTTCCAGTTTTCAAACGAATATCCAGCATAAGGCATGTGAGCGTCGAACTTCTTGGTAAACCTGGAGATTGTTAGTTTATCTGCGTCCCAGAAGAACCTGTCAATTCGGCTGAAACCCCGGTCGGGAACCATATAGCACGATTTACTCACGCCCGTATTTCTCCATCTACTTACAAGTACCGAAACGAGTTTCTGGTCAGTAAACCATTCATTTGAACTGTACTGGATTGTATTCAACACTGCTACCCCAAATTCGTGGCTAAGATACCCCAAGATGGAGTCGGCGTCGTTAACCGCAGCGTTTTCCTGGTTGATTATGTTACGCCAAATTTGGGAAGTAGCTCCGATGTTGCTCATGGCGAGCATTTCAAAACTTTCGTTTTGGTGTTGGAAAACTCCGCAGCAACCAGTATGAGTCAGTATTAGATCGTATCCAGGTCGCGGGACAAAATGAGCTTTCCGCAAGGGCCATAGATCCGCGTCGGTTGTGATTACGTAATCCGCAGGCTTTAGGCCAGCTTCTTTCAGGTTAGACACGAAGATCCGAGAAACTTGACTGAGCATGGCTCTATTCGCTGAAGGAGCGTCCATGAAAATAACTCTGGCTTTGCGCTGGAGCAGGTAATACATAACATTACGTAGCACAGGATCTTCCTGCCATTCGCTTTCCGTCCCTGCGATGAGTACGATGCTTTGGAAACCTATACGTTGCCAGGCAAGC